>CM053792.1:557747051-557972051 GCA_028749045.1 Cupressus sempervirens
GGTGGAGGGCCGCCTCGGGGCGGAGCCGCTGGCGGAGCCACCGATGGGGCCGCTAAGTGGTGGCCGCCAGCGGTGACCGCTAAGCGGGCCGCTAGCGGTGACCGCTGCCGGTAACCGCAGCGGAGCCGCTAGCGGTTAGATAACCACGATGGCAAAAAACAAGCCGCAAAATGTTTTTTTTACAATTTTTTTTTTTTTGCCTCGTACTACGTGCAGGGGGCCGTACGGCCCTGTCGGACAAAAAAAATTGCCTCCTAGACCAACGGTGTCCAAAATGGACAAATTTTATATGGATTTTGACTGCAAACGGCCTTCCGAATCCAATGGAAGCGTCCGTTTGAGCCCAAAGTGCTCCAAAAAAAATTTAAAGTTGTCCGTACAGCCTCCCACTGCTCCGAAAAATGCAGCTTTTGAAATGCTTCAACAAACCACGAACAGCAAGCAACAAGCTAGCTCTAATACCATGTTAGATTAGGTGAAAAACTAATCTCCCAAGAACACTTGCATGCATAAACCTGTCACATGGATGAAGCAAAGAACAGAGGCAAGGAAAAATCAAGGAGGCCAAAAAGCCAGATCCATCTTATGGACATGCAAAGAGCAATATCTCATATAATCCAATAAGTGAATCTTTTAAAATACAAAGAGGTGAATCCTTATAAAGGAATCACGAAACCCGAAAAGGGAAACTAAAGCCTAAAAAAGCTAGGGTTGCACAATATAATTAATAAAATATTAATTATATGCACCTACAAGATAGCTTAAGAAAACTAGAGTAATAGGCAACTTAATTAATTAAATCAAAGTGATTTAATTAATAAGTTAGAACAAATAATTACTCTAACATTAGGTACCTTGGGTCTATGGATGTTTATTTGGTAACAAGGAACTATCCAATTTGATATTAGAAATTACCAAACTATGTAGCATACTATGGCAATGGATTTCATCTTATGCTCTCTCAAAAAAGGAATGATTAATTCATATGTACACATTAGAATGAATGCTTGATTCAACTCATTTGACGAAACAACATATACACTATCCCAAGGAAATCATCTAAATGCTCCAACTTCCCTCACTTCTATTAGCACATTCCCTTGCATATAAATTGCCTTGAGATTCTTTATTCCACCCCTACATGGACTTTTTGATGCCTCCCCTACATGGATTTTTTGATGCCTCGTACTTCTCTCCTTCTTTTTTTCACAACCCTTTAATAATCTAGTCCAACAAAATATTGTCATCCTCTAATTTGAAAGCTAGTTTTCCCTAACTATGCTTCCTATTTTCTACATGTGTTCACTCACATAACCCTCATTGAACCCTTCTTCATCCCATCATCTCCTTAATAGTTCTCCATACCTTCACATGCTACCCATATTGGCCACATTTCTTTGTAAAAAGAATCGTATCCCATCCTCTTTAAATATTATTTAATTTATTTGTTTTGGTTTTTTTTCTTCTCCAACATTCCGCCATAGACACAATTGATAGGGATATAAAAAAAACCAAAAGTTTCAACATTTAATACCTTTTGTTTATGTGCTAAATTTACATGCTTTCACCTACATTAATGGAATTGAGAAAGATACCTCATACACAAAAAATAGTTGCAAGATTTGTTGAATTTTGTTAAAATGTGGATTGCATTGTAGGCTATACCTATCCATTAGAACAAAACTTTTAAAGGATACTCTTTTTAATAAGTCATTGTAGACAAGTATTGAATTTTTAAGGATGACATTGTAGGTTACACTAGTCCATTAGAAGTTCTTGACATCTAAAATACAACTCCTATTTCTCCTTCAAATCCTTGGTGCTACAAAAAATGTACAAAAAGAGGGATTCTATATATCTAAAAAATTAGTTTTCATATCTATGTTCTTCAAACATTGTCTACAACAACCCATTGTAATTTATATTTTCACAATGTCATAACATCATAATATCTAATTTGTTGTGTATTCAGTTTAAAACAATGCAAAATATGACTCTAACATATAGTCTTATTACATAATTTTTACCTAGATGGACTTCTACAAACCTATATGTCCATAAAAATGTATTGAAAATGTTTCAATATCCATTTCAACCTCGCACATGTTCTTATACTAACTCTTTTTCTTTAAATTATGATTCATCCTATACAAAAATTTACATGACTTAACTAAAAGACCTCATTGTGATAAATATATTCTCAAGATTACAATAAATATATTTGTCTTCACATTGGTCAAAAACAAATAATGTCATGTCAAAATAGTATAGGTGCCAAATTTCATGTTGATGACTAAAATAAATGCATTGATATTAAATAAATGTTTACTAATTTGGCATTATAGAAAATATGAACACTTCTATTAAAAAAGGGTAAACAACCAAAACTACTAGCACCTAAAAATTATGCTTCAAATTCACATATGTTACTTGTTATTCACAAATTCACTAAACAAGCTCATTGGAAAAAAATGCACATGCTTTTTATTATATAATAATGTTTCCTTTCAAGTTGTACAATGAAAAATTGCAACAACATTAGTTCAAATCAATAATTAAAACACTTCAATGCATACTTTGTACCATAAAATTATATAGTAATACACTTGTAAAAACTAAAATACAATGTTTACATTTGGATCATCCTTGGTGAATATTCCATACTAATAAATTAATGTTAAATTTTTTTTATTGGTAAAAGGTCGAAGCCCTATAGATTATATTATTAAAATAATTTTACAAAATCTTCATTCAAACAAGCACTAGTAGGAAAGAATAGAGAAAGAAAACCTCCAGTCTTGCCTAGGACCAAGGTCCTATACAAAGTACACATTAGAAAGGGGGATACCCTAGTTTTACAAGTAATTTCATTGCTTGATTATTTTCATTACTTATCAATTTTGTTTCTTGATTTCATATCTCGGTGTCCCTGTTCTTATTGATATTTTTGAAGGATATTATTTCCTTTTCATCTTGTAGATCCATTGTATTTACATAGTAATTGCATGTCCTCTTTTGATCCTCATTCCAATTCCTTGACGCATTTAAATGCTTATAGAGATGCAAAGTAGGAGTTTTGTGTGATTCGAAGCCTTCTACATGAAAGATCTCAAACTCACATGAAATTGTTAGCCATTAGTAAAAGAGAAGGAAAATATCTCTAATTCTGAGGATCCCAAATACATTTTGCTAATTCTTTAAATATTCCATTTATCTATTTGATTTCTTTATATGCATTTCGAGTTGCTTTTGGATTTTAGATATGTGCTCAATTTTGTTATTGCTTTGAGTTTTGTTTTGAAAGATTGATCATATTTAAGATATTTGTCTCATTGCTACTTATTTAGTCTTAATTTTATACTTTGTCATAGCTTACTGATGTTAATTTTTGGAAGACGAATTATAGGGAGTTCGAGTCTTCCTTTGTGTCGATATGCATTAATATAGATTATACTTATTGTATTGCTTTAAATTTTGGAATTGGGGGTTAATGGAAGGCTCATTTTCAATTTAATTCTAGCAAGAGGAGATCTATTCAAACTTCTTGAAATTTTGGATTGATTAAAATAATTGATCTGATGGATACTGCATCGACTGCTCTAATCGCTATTAAATCCCTTATTATCCTTTTTTAGTTATATAATTCCATCTTGTTGGTAGTTTTTTAATCCCTAGCTTTGCTAGTATTTTGTCCATAATTATCATAACTATTCTTTTTAGTTTCCTTTGATGAGTAATCTTCGATAATATCAAGTCAATTTTAAGTTTCTTATTTGATTGCTACTGAACTACATTCTCTAGTTGATCCTTCTTGATCATTAATTATTATTAGAAACATAGCATGAGGTCATATGTGATACAATCTGAATCTATTGAAATCCTTTATGCTTATAATTGTATGTTGGATCTTTACTATTATTTTTAAGCAAATATTTGAGAATAAAATAGGAGCAAAGTGAGACTAACAATACCAAAGCCAAAATTCTAGACATAGATTATAAATCCTTGGGAAGGATAAGCAAGAGAAACACTAAACTAAACCTAAATATTAGGCATTCCAAAACAAAGAGACATAAACACTCAAGAAGATATTATATGTGCGAGCTAGGCTTGCTAGCAAAAAAAACAATGAGTAGACTAAAAGACAAAATGAGAGCTATACTACCCATAGTCAGAAAATGATTATGAGATTAAAAAATAGAGAAGAACCAAAATAAAAATAAAACAAAACAAAACGATGACAAAAAAAGCAAAAAAAAAAAAAGAGACTAAAACAAAAGTCACACAAAAAGTGATCTAAGAGCAAACTAATAAACTCAACTGCAGGAAAAAGAGGGAAGAGGAAAGAGAGAACCAAATAGAGAAGAAGACCGAAAATGAATAGGCCCAAAAGAAAAAAGTAGAGTAAAAAAGCATACCAAGGAAAGGAGCTCGCATAGGGGATACAGCCAAAAAAAGGGGGTGAGAGACAAAAGGAAGAAGCAACAAAATCGACAGAGAAGAGGGACCCAAGAGAGTAAAAAAGAAGAAAGCTAGGGCAAAGAAATTAGACCAAGAACTGAACATAAAGGAGCAAGAGGGACAAAAGAAGGAGCAATAAGAAGAGAAAAAGCCCAGAAAGACAACCAAACCCATCTAGTGGAGCCCGAATCTCTAAATCCAAGAATACTGCAAGGCCACTACCCCATAAATCAAAATTAAAATCTCTTAATCGCAAAACCACTACCCCATAAATCAAATTTATAATTTTTAAGGGATTGGAAGGAAGAAGAATTTCATTACAACTATTTTATTTAAATTAGTGTTTCATATTGTAAACAATCCACTGGAAATTAAAAACAAATAGAAGCCTTCACTACTAGCGAATTGCACTAGATAATTTGTGCAAACAAATTTAAGCCTAGATGCTAGTGTAATAGAACCCATATTATAATAACATTCTAGATGCTATGTTTTATGAATAAAAGTCTAGTTTTATTTAAAAATATATATTTACATGCTATGTCCAAGAATATTAACTTAATGGACAAGGCCCATTAATATGCATGCTAAGCCTTTCTAAAGGTCAAAAGACTAAATAGACATGAACAAACAAATAAACCAAGAAGTAGGGAAGCCCTAGGGAACCAAAGGGAAAAACCAAAACCCTACAGACCCATACTAAGGAGAAGAAAATAATGCCAGCCCGAGGACAAAAGGGAGTTATACAAAGAACCATGGGGAAAGAAAGCGATAGAGAATATGGACGAAAGGCTAATACCCAAAGATGAAAACCCCAAAAAAGACAAGACGGGCAATATTCAAACCATTAAACTCTCTTCCTCAATATACTAGTCATAACCCTACCAATCTTCACAAATGTGGGTGTGAAAAACTGTCAGCAAAAACATCAAATTCTTGATTATCTCTTCCATCCTTGCTTCAAAATTCTCACAGTTCTTGATCTCCAAAATTGGAAACACTTGAATCAAGAAATTATGGCCTTTGATGAGGCCAATTATTGCCTCTATTTTATGTTAATTTCAATACTCTATTTTTAATACTACTAACACATTTGTGAACTTATGCCTAGTTGAACTTATGATAAAGTCCAGATAGAACCGTTAACCCATGGGTAGATAGTTATGTCATAATTTGCCAATATTATACATATAATGCAATATTTCATATAACCATATGAATGTGTGTTCTAACATTTGGATTTAATTTTATTATGCTTATTCATGTAAATATTTTTGCATCACAACTAACTTGTTAGGGAAGAAGTTGGAGAATGGTCAACAACATTCAAGGAGGAGCGTTAAGGCCTAGCTATGGTGGAAGAACCATAATGGTACCAAGAGACACAACTACTACAAAGGAGAAGCAATTATTCTAGGAATATAGGGAAAAAGTGTTGTTATATTCCCTCTACATTTACTATTGTGTTGAATTAGTTATCCAAACTTTATTTCTTGTACCGCGAGCTGTTATATTTCCTTCTCCTTCTCTAGTAGATTTGTAGTTTGTTTTTTTTCTTTCCTATTTTAGAATAAGTGTCGATCCTCTATGTGTAGGGATTGGATCGATAGTTTGTTGTTAGAGAAAACTTTATGGAAAAACATTGTTGACTCTTGTTGTGAATTGTTTTACAATTTTATGTATTGTTCTTATGTAAGGAGTTTTGGAATATAATGAAGTAATTCTTGGTTTACATTCTATGTTAGTAGATTAGCAGAAGCCAACCAAGGGGGCCCACTTGGGAGGTGAATTAAATTAGAGTAGTGTATATTTATTTCCAGCACTTCCAGTATTTCAGGTAGAATTTATAAGTTTCTTCCTGCAACATCATACTTTATGAATGTTCCTACAACATCTGCAAGAGCAGTTATAGTGGATGGTCTGAGTTGAAATATAAGTTAGCGTATAGTTGTATTTCCAACATTCATTTCAGTAAAGAGTTAAGTGTGTTACTTTCTTGTAGCACTAGTGTAGGTTCTTTCTTTGCCTTTTACTTTCCTGTAGCATAAGCATAATAACTCCTTAAGAAACCTAGTGCACATACCATGCTGACCATTTCAAGTATACGTCCATGGGTTAACAAATTAAATGCACCTCATGGTGGGAGAAGTAATCCTTAGATTGAATAAACTATTCCTAAGTAAGGCCTTGGGCATGATTATCACATACCTATTGTGAGGTGGACCATTTTTGGTGTCGTTGTCAAGGATGGTTTCAAGCTAGGAACATCTTTTTGGGTCATAGTTTTTTAGTTAATTTTTTAGAGATCTACAGTCCTAAAAGTTGGTTTATAACTACAAAGAATTCAATTACATGTGTCGAAGAGGAAGACAACAAGATGAATATGGTATATTTATTCCACAAGAGTTTGTCAATTTGAATGACAAAATTGAAGAAGAAGTTGAGTTTCCTTTTGAGGACGCAAGCCATGATTTTCCTATAGGATCTTCCTCTAGAGCAGAACCTTTGGACACAAACGATCTTTAGCCTTTTGCTGAAATCTTGGCCAGCTTTCATGATAGTTCTAGTCCAAATCCACCTATTGTTAAAAATCCCATAGCCAACACTCCTTTTCAGTAGCAACCTCATAATCAAATACCTCCAGTAATGGCACATCCTACTTTTCCATTTCCTCTCCCAAGCCTCATAACCAATGCTAATCTCAAAAATATACCCACAACTGCTCTTCTAAAGTTTTATGGCCTTGTAATTGAGGATCCTGACACTTTCCTATTTGATTTTAACATACTTTTTCATAGCTTTGACTATAACACTAATGCCCACAAGCTCAAGTTGTTTCCAGCAACACTGAAAGAATCAGCCTCATGATGGTTCATGGGCTTAGGAGCTAATGCAGTAGGTACCTGGGATGAAATGCAAACTTTGTTTCTAGAGAAATACAAAGATTACTACAAGGGGAATGATCCAAGAGGAGATGACATTTTTAGAATATCACAAAAGGAGGATGAAACATTGGAAGACTATGTTTCATGTTTTTGGTACACAATGCAAAAGAACCCCCAGCATTGTTGACATTCCAATCATATTTGTTATTAGTGACATACACTTATTTAGATTGTAAGCTTATACCAAGTATATTTTATATTTAACAATGTTAACCAAGCATTTTAGTTGTTATTGAGTTCTATAGTTGATACCGAGTCCTTTGGACAGATTTTAGTTTGCACCGAACTACTACTAATATGGTGATGATCAGCAGTGTAAACCAAGCATCTCAGTGTATGTCGAGTTTACCATTGCAAATCGAGTTGTGCGGTGCTTACCGAATTCATAGTTGATGTGATGTGAGTCTAGTGTTAACCAAGCTACTCAATGTTAACCAAGTGACTCAGTTTATACTGAGCTCGTAGTGATAGCATTGACTGAGCTATGCAGTGTGAATCAAGTGATTCAGTTTATATGTCGAGTTTCACAATATTCATCGAGTCACCAGTGTAGACTGAGTTCAAGACTACTTGGAAGTGATTAGTATGGACCAAGCTTCTACATCTACTAAGTGCATGATGATGCCGAGTATCAAAACCTCACCAAGTCATTCTTCAGAACCCAAGTTTCTACACTTTGGCCAACTTTGTAATATTTGTGTAAACTTGTATTGTGGCCAACTTTGTAATATTTGTGTAAACTTGTATTGTGGCCAACTTTGTAATTGTGTAATTAGATTGGTATATATGTAATGTATTGTATCATATCCAAATCATCAAAGAGAAGTAATGTGATTATCAGAGAAGAGCAAAAGAGCGAATTAGAAAGGCTATAGTAGTATAAGGAGCAAAAAAGATTTATTTATCACAACAAGGTAATTTGTATACTCAAAGCAATCTTATTCAGCAAACCTAGTTGCAGATCATAAATTAGCTACTACTTCATCCTAATAGGTGGATTAGTCAAATCCTTTAACAAGGTGGACCTAACAGTCTTATGTAAATCTCTTTACCGAGTGCATACTTCATTGTATGTTTGTAAATCCTTTTGCAAGGTGGACCTAGCAGTCCTTATTGCTCCTAATAGGGCAGATCATCAGAAAGGATCATTGTAAGCCTTAACAGGCCAACTTTATATTGCAGTACTAAAGCTTGTGGGTATCATCCCTACCCCAGTTTTACTTTCTATTTGGAAGGTTTCTAGGTCACCAAATCTTGTGTGTCAAAAGTGTTGTGTGTGCTTTCATGTTTTCAATTTCTCATGCATGCAATTAGATCATAATATACATGAAGGATTAATTACTAAGTAAGGATAAAGTTTTATTGGTTACTGATTCACCCCTCCCCTCTCAGTAACTTAGCCTATATAATATTTCTAGCAAGCATGTACTAGTGGAGGATTCACAAAAACTAATCTTCTTCAAAGGGGTAAACGATAATTTTCTAGAAGCACTAGACCTGATGGCTGGTGGTGATGTAGACCAATCTTCTTGGGATGACCTCAAGAAAATCTATCTTGACTACTCAAGGTCAACTGTGAAGAAAGGTAGAGGATACCAGTACATAACCACTAAAGGGATTTGTCAGGGCATTTCAAAGCTTGATATATCTAATCTACTCTTAGATTTCAAGCAAGACATCATAAATGATGTCGCTACACATCTTAACACAATGACTGCAAAGAAGAAGCATACAGAAGTTGAATCGTGATTGATAAAATATTATCCTCATTGTCACAAATAGAAGCAAGACTACGCATGTAAGCTGGTAGCCAACCTAGAAAACCAACATCTACCAACCGAGTACATGAAGATAGATGGGGACAATGAACAAGTGTTCTTTGTTGCTCAACGTCGATCATGGGTTTCAAGACAAGGTATGCCTCAAGATCCTTTACAATTTTTAAATCCTTACAATAGTTAGTGGCAATACCATAGCTATCAGAATCCTTCTCAGTACTCCCAACCTTCTTGGCAAAACTAGCAAAACAACTAGTGGCCTAACCAGCAAAATAACCAATGGCAAAATCAGCAGAATGAATGGCAACCGCTACAAGGAAATTGGCAAAAAAATAACCAATGGAGGGGGCCGCCACAATATCCTAACCAAAATCTTAGTAACCCAAAACTACAGACTATAGTCCAACAACCTTCAATAATGCCACCTCTTGTAGCAAATAATACTAATCCTAAGCCAACCTGATTTCCTACTCAGTCTCAACCAAATCCAAACAACAAGCAACAACAACAACAAATGTAGACTACTGATACTTAGTAGTGCCCTACATATTCACTAGAGGTATGTGATATCCACAACTTTTCCTACACCAGAATACCCTATTATCATGGAAGTTGTAGACACTCCTACAACACCCCTTCTAGAAGCTACATTGCCAAATACCAACTTGCCAACTTATGTACCCAGCAGGACTACTGACCATACCACTATGAATCCTCCCTTTCCACATAGCCTAAATAAAGAGAAATCTATATCACAAGAAGAAGAGACATTTGATATTATTGAGTAGCCAAAAAACATGCACATCCAAATTCCTCTATTCTAAGCTATCAAGGATGCCCCTCTTTATGGAAAGGCTATTAAGGAAGCATGCCTTAAGAAGCTAGGGCAAAAGAAGAAAGATCCTCAAACAGTCTATGTTGTCAGGCAATTAGCAGATATCATTTTAGGAAAGGTAGTGATACCAAAGTATTCAGATCCTGGTAGTCTACTAATAATCTAATCATAAATGGATAGGCTGTGAAAAATGCTTTAGTTGATCTAGGAGCAACAATAAATGTGATGAGTAAAGATTCAATTCATGAGTTACATATGAAAGGCTTAAGAACAACTCCCACAATGTTACAATTTTTTTATAGTTCAACTATCACTCCAGATGGTCTCATAGAAGATGTGATAGTGATTTTAGATTCATGGGAATACCCTACTGATTTTCTTATCTTATCACCTAAAGTAAAACTTTCTATCTATCTTGTAATATTAGGAAGACCCTGGTTAGCCACCACCGATGCTAAAATTAGTTTCAGATCAAGTAGTATGACAATTTCAAATTGTCAAACCATAAGGAAGATAGAGCTATATCCACCTGCCCAACCCCAACTAGACTTGGGAGAACCTATTTGGCTAGATTTAGGGGATGAAGAGGAAGAACTGAATTTCGTAGCTGTGAGGCCTCGCCCCGACCCATCGTAGCATAGTGATACATTACTCTTATTTTGATATTCATGACTTGAGATGTCGAGACATTATCTGATGCTTAGAACATATTTTATTATTTCATGTTGTGTGATGTTATTTTCAGATATATTTGATGATTGTCATTTATTGTTTCATGTATATGTATGTTGATGAAATCAGTAAATGTAGGATTGAGACTTTGATTTAAGAGATTTTAAATGATTAAGAATTAAGTAGGATAAAGAAACCCTTATTGATGTATGTTTTAATTTATGTGAATTTCTGAATACGTATACATCTATGTACATGTGATTTTACGGGACTACTGATGTGTGCAATGAGTGTGTAGATATTTAGTCGAGAAACCCTACGGAGGAATAGAACTGATCTCTTTGTGCTAATTTTTGGAAGCCTTGTTGTTCGCAATTCAAGTATTGTATTGTGAGATGTATGTATGTGCCTCTTTGTGATCAGTAAATGTTAATGTTCATAACTATGTTCTTTTAGTGTCGCTTGACACTCGTAAATTGTTTATGTTCTTCAGTGTGCTGATTAAGGTTAGTTGTATAACCTTTAGACCCAAGTTGGTTTAAGTTAGTGTTAGTTTTCTAATTAGGTTCTTAATTGAGGTTAGTCATCCCTAATTCGGATTAGTGCTTAATTTGCAAGTTAGAGTAGTTAGATGGACCTATTTTATTCCTAGATTTTATTTGACTCTAAACCTCTTTCCTAAGGCTTTTAAACATGTTATTATTCTAACCAAAGGGTATGGGTATGGGTTAGGGGTCTTTTCCAACCCCTAAGCCCCTTTTTTTGACTTTTGAGGTCACTCAAAAAGTCCCTTTTTGCCTTTCTGCGAAAATTGACCATGCTTATCATGAGTTACCTCACCTCATCTCCACTTAGGGTTTAACCATGGTTTAGGTTGAGTTAGGAGTTCTAGATTTGTTAGTAGGTGGAGATAGTTATTGCTCCTTTCGGGTGGTTGAGTTGGAGGCTTATTTAGAGGCCTTCCTTGGACTAGTTGGTTGTTACCCAATCTCTACATTTAGAGAGGAATTCTTGAAGGTTGAAGAAAGGAAAGGGATACTCTACTCAACTTGTTCATTTCCATTACCTCTTTGTGAAGGTAGGAAATTATCATCTCCCTTATTCAGTTTTATGTTTTGTTTCATGTTCATGTTACCTTGTTGTTGTTTCACTGTTTGTATGGTTGTGGGTATGTTGGGAAGATTTGAAAACTATGTTATTTTGGTTATTTTCCATTCATGTTTATGTTTACAATTTTGAGTTTTTCCTTGCATGGGTGTTTTGGTATTACTCACCCTTGGAGAGGGCAGAAGTGACCAATTTTGGGAGAGGTATATTTAGTTGGACTCCAACCAGTGTAGAGTCTCTTCTCAGGATGAGAAGAGGGATAAAGGGTAGGGTGTTATGGGCCCCTACCCATCAGCACAAACCTGGTATGAATATGGCAAGTTTAAATGGAAGAACGAAAGTTCTTGGTTATTAGCCCCGATTGGGCATCTGAATTGGTGTTGTGCTTGACTTCTCCTGTTGGAAGAATCCACCTTTCCCTAGTCTTGATTCATTGTGAATCCTATTGTGTAGACCATGTATGATTATGCATGTTTGATTTTCTTTTGGTTCTGCTTGGTTGTCACCCGATCAAATATTGGTTTCCTCCATTGTTCTTGAAATGAGATTCAGAAAACATTACAAATTCCTTGATTTTGATCATGAGGAAAATTTTGATTTAATTGTTGAAATTTGGGATTTAGATCCTATTGTAAATTGTATTTTGAACCTTATTGTAAATGGCAACGAAGCCGGGTTTTCTTCCTGATTCTTTCCCGGCTGAGCCTTGAATCAGGTTGGCCAATAAAATTGGTGTTGAGTATAATTGCTTGTCATGTGATTTAATTGTAAATTTTAAATTTAGATGGATGAATTTTAAAATTTGGATGGAATTGATGATGTTCAGTTTGGCATTATATCAAGTTGTTCATATATGTTGAAAATGGAAATTTATCTTCATTCATGTAAAATTAGTTTTATGATTATGGGATATTAATCAAACTTGCATTATTGAGTAAATGGTTAAATCTATGTTTTAATTCTATTCCAATTATATACAAAATAAAAAATAAAAAAATGCATGACTTTAACTCTACACTTAGAAAATTTTCAAAAAAAAATGTGGCCCAAGAGAGTAAGAAAACTCTCTGCCTTTTGTATGGGCTTGACATTTAGAATTTTATGGAACAGAGAATATTCTTTTAAATATCCTCTTTTAAATCATATGTTAAATCTTGTAAATTTAAATTAGAATAATAATGATATTTGAAATTGTGTATAACCTAATTTAAAACTAATATAAACTAAATATCCTTTCTCACCCATAAAACTTTATAACTTAAATGCCTTATCTTCTCCCTTAACCGTCAGCATGAAAGGAGGAATTAAAAAAAGTTTGAAAATCATTAGTCATCATAGTGATGACATCACCCTATCACATCTCAAAATTCGCAAGCCATGGTAAAGTTTAAAAAAATTGTGTTTGAAGCTTTGTTTTTTTTTTCTCACCAACTGGTTTGGGCGCCACCTTTTGTGTGGGCCTGCGCATGTGTTAAGGCCCTAGGCCTGCGCTTGACCCCACCCTTGGGCAGAGCGTTGTACATATGCAGCGCTTGGTTTTGCGCAGAGGTTTGGGGAAAGGGGAGACCGATGTGACCAATGGGAGTTGGGGTTAGAGTAGGGTTTAGATGTAAGTGTAGGTTAGTTGTCATTTGTTGCTTTAAATGTTTAAATTAAGTTAGAATAAAAAGGGTAGAGTAGTAGGTTAGTTAGTTAGGTTAGTTTTGTTTGATAGTTAGTATTGTTTTATAATTTACTTATTAATAATTTTTAAATTGTTAGTTTAAATGAAATTTTAAATTTGAAAAGGGGTAACTAGTTTAATTTAATAAAGTGTTAAGTTAGTTATGTTTTAGTATATTAGTTTATTTTGTTAGAATTTAGTTTTAGTTTTAATTTGATTAAGTTTAGACTTAGTTAGTATAGTTTTAATTATTTAGTGGTTTAATTATCTTAAAAGGTTCTAATGGAATTATTAGTTAAATTGATATAGTTTCTAAGTTAGACTTTCATTGATAATAAAATTTAAATTTTGAGTATTAAGTAGTTTTGTTTTTTAAGATTAATTAGCTATTTAAATCAAGTTTAAATGTAGATTTTATTTGATTAGATATTTTCAAATTAATCTTAACCCAAAATCTTTTAGGATGTTATTTAAATAACTTTCATATCTTGTTGTGTAGTTAATAAAATAACGTGATTTATGATGATAACATTTTAATAACGAAAATTCAATCTTATCGATGTTTTCCTCCACAAGAGTTATAAACTTATGTTGTAATGAAGTGAATCTTTTCTTGTTATAGAATCGCAAACTTATCAACTTGAGCATTATAATAATTATCTTTTAAAATAAAATAAAAATTGTGTGTTTTGCCCCGAGGTTTGGGCATGATAGTAGCTCAGCTCATGATGTTGCATAGGCAATCTTTTCTAAAAATGCAGGAAGAAGATGATGTAGTATAGAGCATTCTTACCAATGAGTGTATAGTGGCTAGAGATATTTCTAAAAGTTCTATCTTAAAGCTATGTACTATGAAGATTGTGTCTACCCAACAAGCCCTAAGATAATTGACCAATTATTGCCAAGTGAAGTAGCTACAAGTCCAATACCAGAAGTGTCAATGGTAGAATTAACAACTACTGTGGAACTTTCTCCTGGTCATAATCTCCATGTAAACAACAAGTTGTCCCTATCACAATTGGAATTGTTAATTAAGCTCCTCAATCAGCATGAAAAAGCCTTTGCTTGGGATCATAAAGATATTGTAGGATTGAACCCTGAACTCTGCACCCATAGGATATACATAAATGATGGAAGCTTACCACTCCTTCAGCCTTAGAGGAGAATAAATCCAACATTGTACAAAATAGTTAAGATTGAGTTACAGAAGTTGTTGGATGTTGGATTCATCTATCCAATCTTTGATAGCAAATGGGTATCACCATTAGTTATTGTACCTAAGGAAGGAGGAAAGTGGTAGATATGTGTAGACTATAGAGAATTAAATAATGCCACAAAGAACGATCACTTTCCTTTACCCTTTATTGATAAAGTTTTGGATGCTTTGGCTAGAAAGAAATACTTATCATTTCTAGATAAAAATACAATGGATACAATCAGATAAGTAATGCTCCAGAAGATCAAGAGAAGACCACATTTCCATGTCCTTGGGGTACCTATGCCTATTCTATATTACCATTTGGCTTATGCAATGCACTTGCTACTTTCCAAAGAGTTATAATCAGCATCTTTGTTGACATATAACATGATTGCATGGAGATATACATGGATGACTTCACTACATTTGGTGTCACATTTGAGGAAGCTTTGGAGAACTTGGAGAAAGTACTAATCCAATGTGAAGAGCACAACTTGTCTCTCAACAGTGAGAAATGCTTTTTGATGATGCAGGAAGGCATGGTCTTGGGACATTTTATCTTTGAAGTTGGAATCCAGGTAGACCCTATGAAAGTAGAGGTAATTCTCACACCCCTACTCCCACAAAGCAAAAAGAAGTCAAATCTTTCCTAGGACATGCTGGCTATTATAGGAGGTTTATCAAGAATTTTAGTCAGGTAGCTAGTCCTCTATATACTTTGCTTACCAAAGAGGTTGAATTCACCTGGACAAAGGAATGTGATGACTCCTTCCAATAGCTCAAGTCATTATTGACAACTGCACCAATACTTAGGGGTCTTGATTAGACTTTTCCCTTTCAAATACATATAGATGCTTCTGACTATGCCATAGGTGTAGTCCTAGGACAAAAATCTCAACATCTTGAAAATGTAATCTACTATATCAACAAGAGCCTTCATGGACCAGAATTAAGCTATACAGTGACTGAAAAAGAACTGTCAGCAGTAGTTTATGCTCTAAACAAATTCTAGCATTACATAACTGGTTATCCCATATTTTTTCATACTAACCATGCATCAACTAAGTATCTCATGAGCAAACCTGTCATTACAGGTAGGTTAGCAAGATGACAACTTCTTTTGCAGGAATTTGATATTACAATCATTGACAAACCTGGGAAAGTGAATGTGGTAGCTGATTATCTATCTAGAATCCACCATGATGAAGAAGATACTACTTTGATAAATGATACATTTCAAAATGAGCATCTATTTCATATTGCTATCTAGACCCCATAGTATGTAGACATTACTAATTACATTGCAGCTAATAAAATGCCAACACATTTCTCTTACAAGGATAAGAAGCTACTTGTAGAGAAAATTTTCCATTTCTCTTGGATTGATAACATATTATTTTACACTAGACCTAATCAATTTATGAGGAGATGTGTAAGAGAAAATTATACATATGACATTCTACATGCATGTCATGATGAACCATGTGGAGGCCACTTTGTAGCAAAAAGAACAGCATTGAAGATTTTAACAATTGGTTACTATTGTCCTACACTTCATAAAGATGCAGCCAATCATACACAAAAGTGTGATAAATGTCAGAGGGTGGGCCGACCAATAAAAATAGATGAAATGACTCTCAATCCACAAATGGCATCAACACCATTTCACAAGTGGGGCATGTACTTCATTGGTCTAATAGATCCTCCACCCAATGGGAAAGCATATATCCTTGTATGCACTAACTACTTGACAAAATGGGTCTAAGTCAAAGCCATGAAGCATGCCCGTGACCATAAACTTGTCAAATTTCTATGTGAAGAAATCTTTACTAGATATGGTGTACCCAAAGAACTTGTTACTGAACAAGGTACTTAATTCACTTCCAATCTGATCATAAAACTCATGAAGGAATATAATATCAGACATCAAAAATCAACCCCCTATCACCCTCAAACTAATGGACAAGCAAAAGTTACAAATCATGAGATAGAAGCCATCTTGACAAAGATAGTTCATTTACACCACAAAGATTGGAGCAATAGACTACCAGAAGTTGTCTGGGCATACTGAACAACATGGAAGACCACCACAAGATTCACACCATTCAAACTATTGTATGGAAAGAAGCAATGCAATGCATTGAGTTTGAACACAAAACTTTAAGAACAACACTAGAGTTAAACATTGATCTTCCTCCAGCATAGAGAGAACACTTACATCATCTTAATTCTTTGGATGAAATGGGTAGGTCTGGCCTGGAATGCATAGAAATCATATAGAAGCAAAGGAAACAATTCCATGACTCTCACATTAAGAGTAAGAAATTTCAAATTGGCAACTGGGCATTGCTTTATGATTCTAGATTTAAAGACATACCAGGCAAGCTGCAGACATGATGGCTAGGTCATTATGAAATAACCCATGTATTTGCAAATGGAGTCATCTAGTTAACCACAATTAATCTAGTACACTTCAAGTTATTAGTTAATGGACATCGGTTAAAGTTGTATAAACAACCCCAAACAAAAGAAGACTTCCTACAACAATTTCAATAGCCAGTTTCAAATGCACAACAAATAACATTTCCTGCAGCAGAAGGTGTCAACCTTTTGCCTACAACTCTTCAATAAAAATTCCTTTGAGCATGCCCATAATAAAAACTTTATGTCTACATAAAGTTAAAATTCTCCATTCACTTTCTAAATTCTTATTTTTCAACTCATCTCATTTATTTCTCTACCACCCACCCATCTTCCACATCATCATTTTATAATGTTTCCAATAATACGGTGAGTTCGCTAATGTATGTTGTCGATGTTGATCTTTGACTCTTGCCACCTTTGTCTGGCATGTGCAATGATCAAATTGGTAGGTATAAGCTTTTGTATTCATCTTTAGCACATAGATTTTGTTGGTTATATCTATTACTGCATTAAATATATTGTTGTGACATTATGCTAGTTCTATACCTCGTGCCAAGTATGACAAGTCAGGACACTTGTCCATGTTTCATAGGGGGAAGGTTAGGTTACTAATTCCTAATGATATTTGTATTTATTCATTAAAGATCCTCAAATCTGTACTCTCTCTTTGTTTGATTAAAATCCAGCTGTCATAGTATGCAAGTGTCAAGTGTCGTACCTGTATTCCCGAATAACTCCTCATTGTCAGACTAAGATGCGACCCAAATTAAATTTTGAGGCAATTCTCGCATATCTATGATCTATTCCCATCAAAACCACATTATTATTGCTCATGACATATTGTTCATGACGAAAGTTCATAGAAAAGAATGTGAAAAGGGTTTGTGGTTTTCAAAAAAAAGAGTCTGAAAATCACAGAAGGGAAGAAGGTAATTGTTGCAAACAGAGTAGAGGTTGAGATTAGTAAACACAAATGGGAGGACAACTACAACGACGTGAACTAGTGGAACATAATGTTTTACTTTTTGATGTAGAAGTAGTAAGAAGATTTAATGCATGTGGTTGGCTAGGATATTTCTTGAAACTAATGGAGTATGATGAAGAAGCAACTATTGAATTCATACGTACATTTGAGGAAGGTGAAGCAACAGTATGGAAATTGACAGTTGTTTCCATAGAGGAATGAATAGTGAAAGTAATCGGGCTACCAACACTAGGAGAACACTACCCCAATGCACATGATGCTAGATCAACTAGGGCCCAGTTTTTCATACCAAGTGACCCTCCTTTGGATATTACTAAGCAAGGATGCAAAAGAATGTCTCTTCCACCACCATACAATGAGTTGGCCATGCATATTATCAGGTATTTTACCTATGAAGGAATATTTTCTAATTTGCATGCACACCATTTTAAGTTACTCAGTTATGTAAGACATAATTTTTCAGTAAATGTCCCCAATTTCTTGTACAATATGTTATGTATTAGTGCTGAGGAAACCCAGAAAGGAAAAGAGAATTATGCTACTCACCATGCCCTAATCAAATTGCTCATAGAGAGATCTCTTAGGGATGCCTCTCCCATGTCATGGGAAGAATTTGTCCAACATAAAACCCCAGAACCTCAGATTGCTCCTAATGAACAACCCATCAAAGATAATGTAGTCCCTATTGTCACAACTACTAAGCAAAGCACCCAAGATGTGGAAATCAAAACTATGCAATAAAATGTGTCTTTACATGCTCAAATGAGCAATGTACCTACTTCTGCCCTAGCAAAGAGAAAATGGAAGTTATGAGAAGAAGCCTTAGCTCCGACAGCAGAATAACAAAACCCTGCAGTCTCAAAGCAAAAGAAAACAAAGTTGGTTCTTGTAGTAGCTACTCCTACAGTAGAGACACTTAAAAGGGTTAGCAAGAAAAATTTTATGGTGCTTGAAGAAACCCCTGTGCAAAGAAGCCCTAGAATGAGAGGGAAAACTCCTAAAGTGTTCATAGAAACCCAATCCACTTCACCTAGACAATCTAATGAAGAATCTCCAATACAAGTCATCCTAAATGATTCCCCCAATCAACCTAAAATTCCAGACATTCCTCAAAACCATGATGAGGAATGTAAGGTTGAGATGAATGAAAGCCAAAATAATCCCCTAGTAAGCCAATAAGATACTCCAGACCGTAAAGAAGAAAAATCCCCTATAACACACCAATTAGCCTATTCTAAAACTACCCTAGTTCCCTATATGCAAACATGGTTTCTAAATTTCTTGGAACAATCATGGAGGGAACAAAGGAATAAAAATAACTGGGAAGAGGAAAGTGGCCCAATTACCTTACAAATGCTTCTTTTTTGGTTATATAATAAACATGTGTTAACAACAACCCCGTGGAAAGAGGAGAAAAAGGAGATGAAGAAGGTAAATAGACCAAGGTGAAGAAATTGCAAACTTAAAAGAGCAATGGGCAAAACATAAGCAAAAGATGGATCATTCCCTTAAATTGGCTAATCAAATAATTACTTGTAGGCCACCACCTAGGATCTATGCCATCTATTTAAAAGAACAATTCCTTTTATTCCAACTGATGATGACCCTCAAAGATATAAATACAGAATTTTGGTTAGCTCAGAAATTCTCTTCCACCATGGTAGTAAAATTTACTCTGTGAATTGTATGTGTACAATTTCATTATCCCTACAAAAACTCAATAGAATCCTTTACTTTACATAGGGATATACAACTTAGGTCCCTAATGTCCTGGATGCATAATGAGGCTAATTATGACAAACAATTGAACAATTACAGAGATGACGAGAGAATAGAACCCCTGCCATTAAGAGCAGAGATCAATAAACTAGAAGAAATCCTTAGGGATTAGTTTAGGTTGACCTATGGGGATGTTCACAAGGACATAAGAAAGAAAATATTTGAGGCCAAAACAAAGGTATACACAAAATATGATAACATGCCTTACTTTTTCTTTCAAAGAGCCATGGCTGGTGTTAAAAGTGGATGGGGTAGACTACCCGAGGGAGTTAGAAAGTCAGATCCATGCACCCCTATCAACTTAGAGGCAACCCTTCACCGGGCTCCAAAATACATACAGTTGGGAAGGAAAACTAGACCAGAACTTTGGTGTCCGTTAATGATGCAGCCACCTATGCTTCTTTGGCCCCTCCATGACATCAATTCTGAATGACTTGACAGGTTACAGGAGGATCAGAGAAGGGAAGTCTAGGAAAGAACAAGAGGATTCTACTACACCTTTAGAAGTAACAAGTGAGGGAGGATTGAAGTTGGAGACTTCTAATCAATGGCTAGAAGATGTAATGCTTGAGGACAAGCATTAAACTTACTAGGGGGCAAATGATGAGGCCAATTATTGCCTCTATTTTATGTTAATTTTTATACTTTTTTTTAATACTGCCAAGACATTTCTAAACTTATGCTTAGTTGAACTTATAATAAAGTCTAGATAGAACCGTTAACCCATGGGTAGATAGTTATGTCATATTTTGCCAATATTATACATATAATCCAATATTTCATATAACCATCTGAATGTGTGTTCTAATATTTGGATTGAATTTGATTATGCTTATTTGTGTAAATATTTATGCATCACAACTAACTTGTCAAGGAAGAAGTTGGAGACAACATTCAAGGAGGAGCGTTAAGGCCCAACTATGGTGGAAGAACCATAATGGTACCAGGAGACACAACCGCTACAAAGGAGGAGCTATTATTCTAGGAATGCAGGGATGAAGTGTTGCTATATTCCCTCTACATTTACTGTTGTGTTTAATTGGTTATCCAAACTTTATTGCTTATACTACGAGTTGTTATATTTCCTTCTTCTTCTCTGGCGGATTTGTAGTCAATTTGTTTTCTTTCCTATTTTAGAATAAGTGTCGATCCTCTATTTATAGGAATTGGATCAATAGTTTTGTTGTTAGAGAAAAGTTTATGGAAAAACATTGTTGACTCTTGTAGTGAGTTGTTTTACAGTTTTATGTATTGTTCTTATGTAAGGAGTTTTGGAATATAATGAAGTAATTCTTTGTTTTCATTCTGTGTTAGTAGATTAGTAGAAGTCAACCAAGGGTGCCCACTTGGGAGGTGGATTAAATTAGAGTAGTGTAGATTTACTTCTAGTATTTCTAGTATTTCAAGTAGAAGTTATAAGTTTCCTCCTACAGCATCATACTTTGTGAATGTTCTTACAGCATTTGCAAGAGCCGTTATAATGGATGGTCAGAGTTAAAATATAAGTTAGCATATAGTTATGTTTCTAGCATTCATTTCAGTAAAGAGTTAAGTGTGTTACTTTGTTGCACCACTAGTGTAGGTTCTTTCTTTGCATTTTACTTTCCTACAACATAAGCATAATGACTCCTTAAGAAACCTAGTCCACATACCATGCCGACCATTTCAAGTATGCGTCCATGGGTTGACAAATTAAATGCACCTCATGGTGGGAGAAGTAATCCTTAGATTGAATAAACTATTCCTAAGTAAGGCCTTGGGCATGATTCTCACATATCTATTGTGAGGAAGACCAAGCTTCATACTCACTTCTCTTGGGAATAAAAGATTATCATCTATGTTTTCTAAAACTATATCCAGTTCCTTAATGATGGGTTTTTCAAATAGTACTCTATAGAAATCCTTAATGGTGGCTTTGTCCTCATCAACATGTAAAATTGTGGCAATGACATAGCTACTATGTTTGTGTTATGTTTCTACCTATCCATGAGAGAGAAAAAATCATCCCCTACAACTCAGTTAATAGCTCTATAAACTAGGTCATTTTAAATTTTTACCATCTTCCTAATTCTCAACTTAGTAATTTTCTACCAAAAGGTCATTTCTCTCTTTCTATAATGTCCCCACTATTTGGGGATAATGATTATCTTCAAAATAAATGTTAGAAGTAAAAAAATACGAACCTATGTATATTACTCTACCCTTTATCTTAAAACCCCAACCTTAAAGATATCTCTATATTAGGTTTCCTAATCCTTAGTTATTTGACCATCTTTTCTAGAGTGTGCTCCCTAAGATTCACATATGCATATGTTGAAATCATTAGAATATTCTTACATTATACTTCTTCAGGCATATTGGTCAGATGGAGATAATTCTCACATATCAATATAGGTTGTATCCATTTAAGTAGTGTTTGGCCAAATGGGCATTACACCCATCTTTGATACCAACACTATGTATCCATCTCTTTAGTGTTAGCCAAATGAGTATTTATACCCATCTCTGATACCAACACATCCATCTCTCTCATGTCAAGAAAATAGGTCACTATACCCATCTCTAATACTAACACTAAGATTTGGTATTCTGTCCTTAAAATGTCAATCAAATAGAAACTCCACCTATATCTGATACTAACACTTATAATTCAAAATCTCTCTTTTATAAGAAATTTTATTTATTCTAACAAAATATTTAATTAATTTTAACAAATAAATATATAATCCTTTTAACACTTCACATGTAAAAATTCATATAATACATTAAAATTCATCATAAATAAATAATATAAATAAATACACGTACACACACAAACTACTTTATTACATTATATCTCAAAACATAAACTACCTTATGAAATATCTTAAATAGGTATATTTAATAACATAAATTAAAATATCATAAAATAAACATATTTAATACCTTATTCTTACCTTATCAATCTACTTACATGACTCTTTTTTTCTTTCTTAAAATCCTTTTATAAGGTAGAAATTTTACCTTTATTCCTTTACTCTACATGTGAGAGTCTTTAGTAATGTTTTCTTTTTATTAGCATGACCCATTAAAATGAAGTAAGTCTATCACCTTGCATGTCATATCTATGATGTGGTTTTCTTCTTTGTTTTCATGGTCTTCTATTCTCACATGGAAACTTATAAGATTTATGCATTGAATGTACTTATCATAGTATATGAAGTATTAATAAAACCCATGTATCTTCCTTCCCTTTTTGATAAAGCCAATATCTTTTTTTATTAGCTAACAGGCTATCACCTGGGTGATAGCCTACTGGGAATTCCTCATGTTGTTGCTTCTTGATTGTCATTGAACATTTCTCCCCACTGCAACATGTGTGTGTGTGTCATAGACCTAGTTACAACTATGTCAAGTGATTGAGTGGTGGAGGCAAACATATAGCTACTTCCTAGATGGATGGAGGGGTCATGGGTTTGTCAATATGGTAAACGGTGGATTACCTAGATTTATTCACACTGACACCGCCTCTGTAATTATTGAAGATGAACCGTCAAAGCCTCCTATAAATTTGCTAAATGTGGGTGTTGTTGTAAGGGGTTGCTCATTTTCTACAGATTAAATGGTCATGTTCATTGTTACTATCCATTTTGTTTGAATGAGTTGTGCTTTGCAATACCATTTTTTACAAGGCTTGCATTGTTGCTTGCAATAACTAGACAGGCGATAGAAGAGGCAAACAATAAGGGTTTGGAAAATAGGTATATACCATTCTTGCATACTAAACTATTTTACTAGGGTTTCCATTAACTGAATGAATGACATTTGAAAGTGATAAGGGTTAGAGTGGTTCTTTATCAATTATTATCTATTGTTACCTACTAGACTTTCTATTCAATATAGTTTAGGGGCATTTATTTCATTGAATCATCCTACGACTTGCAATTTGGAGAGATTACCATATCATAATGATCATTATGTTTTGTTCATTTAGAATGGAAATTTTCAACCAAGCATAATCACTTCTATTTTTTGAGTAGTGAACATGTTGTCTCTCCAATCCATCATCCCCATTCATTGTTGAAGTGTCTACTTCAGGACCGTTGATTATCCTCCATAGAGTGTCAGCATCTTCTTGTGCCCATTGATATTTCATCCTTTTATCTGAGTCCTCATTGCCAACTTTATCAATACCCTACTTTGCCTCATGATAAAAGTCATTAATATTAACATTTCAATATAACCGACACATCAACTATAATATATTATCCATCTCTTGAGGTCCATTGTTCTAGTAATGTAGAGGATTCTTGTAGCAAATTTATGCAATGGTAGATTTGTATGCAGGCCTAAGATAGATTGACTATATCATTTAAAATACCTTATTGGTAGATAAATGTTGTTAAGGTAGTAAACTATGATTTACTCAATCTTGATAAGTTTGGATATGTGGCACCTATCTTACTATAAATTAATTTAATCAATTGTGGCATTTATCTATTTGAATGTTTCTTGAAATACTGGGAAAGTATATGGAAATTAGGACCACTATATATTATGAAATAGTAAAGAATTGAAGAACATTGTTGATATTTGAAACTCCTATGATAACTGTTGTAGAGCAAGTTGTGACAATTTTGTTCTAGATACATTGAGAGTCACAAAAGGAAAAGCACAAGTCATCATTGCTGAAGGTACTCTTAAGTTTCATTCACCCATTTTGATCATTTGTAGACACTAATATTATCATTTTCTTTTAAAGCTCAATTTATCTCCTCCATTTTTTCTATCTCTTCAGCACTCAAATAAATGATAAAGCACCATCATAGCATTGACAAATATTGAGCTTTAGAGTTCCATCTCCATGGAATAAATATTTAATAGTTTCAAGGAAAATATATTTAGAGACAAGATGATTGTTGTAGATTCAGTACATATTTATTTTACTAAATGGTAAGTTGACATCTACTTACTTTTAGATTCCATTTTATTTAACATTTTTCACAATTAGTTTAGGACCCAGACTAGGCTAAAAATCCCTTAGCTTTCTCTCTTACATTTATTACTTTCTAACTCTCCCATTGAAAGACATGAATATCCTTTATTACATGAAATTTTGGGACAACTCCTTTATATATTTTCTATTTTTCAGAATCAAAACTAAGTACAAATCAAAAAATAATTGCCCCCAAAACTAAGCTATTGTCACTTGATACATTAGTTTTGTATGTTGCTCTTCATTAGGAACTAGGGGAAGAAGTAAAAGTTAAAACTAGCTTTACTACCACTTTAAGTTCTTTACTAGAATCAATCTATAATTAATTGATCTACTCATTTATTACTTGAAACATGACTAATTTACAACTGATAAGCTCTAGATATTATCCACACAAAATGAAACGACCTAAAAAAAACAAATCATCTTTTAATAAAAATGTTTTTGTTCTACGATTCTGATTAAAAACGTTTCTCTTTTGTTCCATTGTAAGGTAGTTGTCTTAGGTGTCAAGTACTAAAATAATCTCCTAGACCTACCAATTATTAAGTCACATTTCACTCTTCCTTCACTACCCTACAATGGCCACTTTTAGCAAGAAATAAAGTGCCCTACATTACTATCATTGCTAGCAAAAAAGACTTGTCAGGCCTAAGAAAGTTTTGGTTAGTAGGTGATCCTCCCTGTACTTGTTCCAAATCTCTTTATTTTCCATTAAATATTTGACCTGTGATGGTAAAAGAATTGAGAGTACATTGTCACTAGTAACAACAGAGACTATTACCTTAGGCCATTCCCTAGAGAATGTTATTACTCTTGATGACCATACAATTGATAACTCTTTGATTATTTATTTTTCAGAGCAATGTAACTAAAACACTCCTTTATTTTGCTATTATTGCTAACAATAATCTTAAGTTGCCTTCACCTAATTAAACCATTTGTGTGTGTGTGTGTGGCGCGCACGCGTGCATGTGTGTGTGCATGCGTGCGTGCTTGCACATGCACGTGTGTGTGCGCGTGCGTGCGCATGTGTGTGTGTGTGTGTGCGCGCATGCGCACGTGTGTTCGTGTATGCATGAGCACACACACGTGTGTGCGCGCGTGCGCATGTGTGTGTGTGTGCATGCATGCACGTGTGTGTGTGTGTGCGCACGCATGCACACATGTGTGTGTGTGTGTTTGTGCATGTGCACGCATGTGTGTGTGTGCACGTGCGCAAGCTCCCTATCTTACATTATAGTACTTTCTAAATCTACCCACTATAAAGATTATTCTTCCTTCATTAGGGGACATGGCTATCCTTTATTTGATTACATTTTGGGTCAAGTCCTTATTTTCTATTTTGTACAATAAAAAATGAGGGACTAATCATAAGGTATTTGCTACTGAAAATAGAGATTGTTGCCACTAAATTGCATTAGTTTTATTATTATATACTTCTCTTAGTTAGGAGCCAATTGGTTGAAGTAAAAATTGAAACTAGCTTTACTACCATTTAAGTAATTTATCTGAATAAATCAACAATCAATTGTTTACAGTTTTACTCATTCATTCCTCTCTCATTGAGAGGAGATATGCATCGAATGATGACTAACCTACAACAATATTAAGTGTGTGTTGCCTGTGATTAGTGGGAAGGCAAACTTTTTACGATTGTCAATACAAACCTCTACTAAATAGTCTTAAGAAATGTCATGCCACACACGACAATTCAAGGTGGGGTAATGTAATGTTTGAGAGAACATGAACTCCTTGTACCTAGGTTCTATTCTCAATTGAGCTACCTATTTTAACAGAGGAATACCCCTAGCAAGCTCCTACATAGCTTACATTCCTCTGCTAAATGGTCTTTAAGAAATGATGCTATGAGGATCACATACATTTGGGTTTGATTGTTTTAACTCTTAATTGACATTTTTTCCTTCCCAAGTTCAATAGGGCATATTGGAAAAGAGAGAAACCATTTGTTGTTTACTTTTTGCTTGTTGGACAACTTGTTCCAAAAAACTAAGTTAGTTGGATTGGGCATATGGCCAATGCATGATAGTGAAAGTGGTAGCGTCTAGGTGTTGACCTGCAACTTGCATTTGCTTCAAATATTATAAGCATTTTCTCCAATCAATTTTGTGCATGTTGTAATAATAGTATCCAATCCAATGTTGTTTCTCTCATCGCACCACCCAAGGATGGCAACAATCTCCATCTCAATCATGATGCATAATTGACTCTTTATGTTGGTCCTGACCCAATTACTAGAGATCTTACACGCATCACCTCTCTCTGCTAATCTCTAATCATTAGCCACATCAAATAATTTGTAAACTTTATATAATCAGTTTCGTAATAGTAGATGTGTACATTAAGCTTCTGTTATATTGGCTATTGTAGACTACAAACAACAAAAGAATAGCCTCTTTATTGTAAATCTTTAAAATTCACTATTCGCAATCAACATTTCCGCAAATAATCTATAAGAGACAATATGAAGTAAGCCTTTTCATGGAAAAGAATAAAAACTATATTATTCATAGTCAACAATTCCTACATAATATAGGGAAAAGCAATGAAAATGAGGCCTAAGGAGATGTTTTATTGTAAAAGATGAAAAAGTTCATAAGTTATAGTTCAACATTTCCCTGAATGATTTGTTAAAATTGCAACCCTTTTCATTGAAAAAGAATGAAAAATGAGCTCCAAATCTGTTAGGGGCTAGATGAGATGGAAAGCTAGCATGGGAAGACATCTGTCACTGATAGGACAATATGGAGTATCACTTAGTTTTCCACTTTCTTGTCACGATGGTTTTACATTGGAGGTCACTTGGGCTGGTCACCAACTCTATTAGGGACATCTCGTAGCACCCATAGAGAAATTTGTTAGGTTAATCACAATGTAACATTACAAAAAACCGTAATTAATTTTTGTAGTCCATTTCTTAACATAAAACTTTCTTGTTTAAAAAAGACCAAAAAAATGTTGTGGAAAACCAAAACAAATTCATTATATGGTATACTATCATTATTAGTTCACTAAAATTCTCTATTTCACGAATGTGTTAGATGTGAAATTGCTAAATTATCCAAATCTATTATACTCATATGGCTTTGCTAACTCTTGGATCTCTCTAGCCTCATTCAATTGGTTAGAGTTATCACTTTGCATTGTTATGTGTTACATGAAAAAAATCCTGCGAAAAACCACAATAAAAAATATTCTAGTCGTATTATTATCTTTCTTTAATGCTAAAGTTTTGTATTGGTCAAAAACCTTCATCTTGCTAAATATTTTGAATTTGCTAAATCCTCAATTCACCCAACTAGCCACATTGTTAACCCTCTACTTGCTCCAATCATATTCAATTCACTATAGCTTCACTTTGCACAATTGCACATCACCATTAATAAATGTTGACACAAGTATATAGACAAACCCAATCCTAAACATCCCATCCACATGATTATGATTTTACCTTTACATATGTGCTACTCTCAAAAATTTATTCAATATAACATTATAGCCACTTGATTTCCCTGTATGCATTAAATTAGAATGTAAGACTACATGGCTCTATTGCATGTGGTGGATTAATTGAGGTGTTTGGCATTTACTTCAACCATACATAAGGCTACATGGTTCTATTATTGGTTGTGTGTTCTATCTTTTGCAATGTTTACACAAGCATGAAGAGTATGGTAAGCTTGATAAGGTTGTGATGAGCATTTGGGAATGTTGTGAATTGTTGAATAAGTTTGTAGATGAATCTGATGCTGATCTTGACAAGCCCCAAAATGAGCATCTCCTCCAAACAACTAAAGCCATTCACGTAGATTATTCCAATGAAGATTGGCTTCATTTGACTGGATTCATTCATGGTACATATTTATAACCCTTCTTACATATGCCAAGCTAATTCATGACATAATCCTACTTGTTATTCTTTCATTAATCTAAAAATATATATGAATGAAAAATATGGTGATTGTAGATTTAGGCAAGGTGTTATTTTATCCTAATTTTGTAGGTGAGCTCAATCAACATTTCACACAACTAATAGAACCCATATGTAATTCTACTAACTTTTAAATTGAATTGGATGCTAACAAATCTAAAATTTTAGGTGACACTTTCACTATGGAATGTGCATTTTATGAACCCATATTTTCATTACCAAGTAATTTCTCCCATTGGTTTTTAATTAAATTTGTCAGAAGATTACATTTTCCCCTTTTAGAAGCTCAAATCTGTTGTTGGTGAACAATATTTTAAAGGTAATCCAGATTACTACATACATGCATATGGTATGTTTTAATTCTCTAAATTCTCTAAATTGGTTTTTTGTTTTGATATCTATGCCATTAATTCTAATAGCAATATCACAATTTGACTTACTGTAGAAAATATCTCCTACTTATCAACGTATTTGGTATAGTGTCTCACAAATTGTATGGTTTGTTTTACATATTCTAGCTTTGTATCATGTTGTTGCTTACACACATTCATGGAGGAGGAGGATTACAAAATGCTACAATGGCTTACGATACTCAAGTAAGGAGCAAGAAGTTGGTTCTTTTCATTTAAAGTTTTAAATAGTGTTCATCTTAACATGGAAATATTATTTTGCATGACCTGTATTCTTATGATTATCTCTGTTTACAAAAAATGTGATTTGTATGGTAAGAATAAAGTAAGATCTGATGTGGAAGCTATGAAACCCTACTATCAATCCCTCATTGCAAAGGTGCTCTTTCTTTTTAAGCATTCATGAAAACTCTCTTTATGTGATGTAAATAGATAATTGTATGCATGGTTAGTGACAAGAATTTGTGACTTGTGTTTTGTAGTACTCTCTTGCTAAATTGAGATGGTGAATGCAAAATGATTCAAATGGCTACCAGACCTATTTCCAGACATCGAAATGCTTCATTTGTGAAGATTACTATTCAAGGCCAGTTTATTTTGTAAATTTTTGTGATGTTTAAGCAATAAGGCAGTTGATTTAAAATATTATTTAACACATCACCCATTTCATTATGTTCTAGAATCTATATCACATGGGATGGAATATATTTGACATATATGAGCTTTTATTTTCAAACTATAATCTTAGTTAGCAATTTCATTATGCCCTTGTACTTCTCTTACAGGGGAGAAGTACTTATCAATTGATTACATGTGTTAGAATTAATGCTTTGAATGCATTCAAATACTAGAAAATAGCATCAAATTGTGCATTTGTACTTAGTAAGCTCATGGTAGGAAAATAAAGGGAATCAATTTGTTAATATTTGAATGAAAAAGAAGAAAAATAGTTAATAAGTAGTTGTGATACTGACTCTGTGACCATGGAAGTGTACTACTATTGACACTATATATGTTGAGATAACTATACACCTTTCTATCCCAAAGATCAACTTTCATTGACATCTGGGTGTTCGAACAACAAACAACAGGCCATAGTGGAGGCATTAGTACAACTTATAGAATAAGAAAAAGCTATGTAAAACATGAGGTAGCAGTAGAGCTAGCATTAGGATCCATTGATAGTTGTGGAAAACCAAAACAACTCCATTATACGGTAATACTATCATTATTAGTTCACTAAAATTCTCTATTTCATGAATGTGTTAGATGGGAAATTGCTAAATTATCCAAATCTATTATACTCATGTGGCTTTGCTAACTCTTGGATCTCTCTAGCCTCATTCAATTGGTTAGAGTTATCACTTTGCATTGCTATCCGTTACACGAAAAAAATCGTACAGAAAGCCACAATCAAACACATTCTAGTCGTGTTATTATCTTACTTTAATGCTAAAGTTTTGGATTGGTCGAAAATCCTCATCTTGCTAAATATTTTGAATTTTCTAAATCCTTAATTCATCTAGCTAGCCACATTGTTAACCATGTACTTGCTCCAATCGTATTCAATTCACTATAGCTTCACTTTGCACAATTACACATCACCATTAATAAATGTTGACACAAGTATATAGACAAACCCAATTTTAAACATCCCATCCATATGATTATGATTTTACCTTTGCATATGTGCTACTCTCATAATTTATTCAATATAACATTATAGCCACTTGATTTCCCTGTATGCATTAAATTAGAAATGTAAGACTACATGGCTCTATTGTATGCGGTAGATTAATTGAGTTGTTTGGCATTTACTTCAACCATACATAAGGCTACATGGTTCTATTGTTGGTTGCGTGTTCTATCTTTTACAATTTTTACACAAGCATGAAGAGTATGGTAAGCTTGATAGGGTTGTGATGAGCATTTGAGAATGTTGTGAATTGTTGAATGAGTTTGTAGATGAATCTGATGTTGATCTTGACAAGCCCCAAAATGAGCATCTCCTCCAAACAACTGAACCCATTCACATAGATTATTCCAATGAAGATTGGCTTCATTTGACTGGACTCATTCATGGTACATATTTATAGCCCTTCTTACATCTACCAAGCCAATTCATGACATAATCCTACTTGTTATTCTTTCATTAATCTACAAACATATATGAATAAAAAAATGGTGATTGCAGATTCAAGCAAGGTGCTATTTCATCCTAGTTTTGTAGGTGAGCTCAATCAACATTTCACACAACTAATAGAACCCATATGTGATTCTACTAACTTTTAAATTGAATTGGATGCTAACAAATCTGAAATTTTAGGTGACAATTTCATTGTGGGATGTGCATTTGATGAACCCATAGTTTCATTGCCAGGTAATTTCTCTGATTGGTTTTTAATTAAATCTGTCAAAAGATTACATTTTCCCCTTTTAGAAGCTCAAATATGTTGTTGGTGAACAATATTTTAAAGGTAATCTAGATTACTACATACATGCACATGGTATGTTTTAATTCTCTAAATTCTCTAAATTGGTTTTTTGTTTTGATATCGATGCCATTAATTCTAATAGCAATATCACAATTTGACTTACTGTAGAAAATATCTCCTACTTATCAACGTATTTGGTATAATGTCTCACAAATTATATGGTTTGTTTTACATATTCCAGCTTTGTATCATGTTGTTGCTTACACCCATTCATGGAGGAGGAGGATTACAAAATGCTACAATGGCTTAAGATATTCAAGTAAGGAGCAAGAAGTTGGTTCTTTTCATTTAAAGTTTTAAATAGTGTTCATCTTAACATGGAAATATTATTTTGCATGATCTGCATTCTTATGATTATCTCTGTTTACAAAAAATGTGATTTGTATGGTAAGAATAAAGTAAGATTTGATGTGGAAGCTATGAAACCCTACTATCAATCCCTCATTGCAAAGGCACTCTTTCGTTTTAAGCATTCATAACAACTCTCTTTATGTGATGTAAATAGATAATTGTATGCATGGTTAGTGACATGAATCTGTGACTTGTGTTTTGTAGTACTCTCTAGCTAAATTGAGATGGTGAATGGAAAATGATTCAAATGGCTACCAAATCTATTTCCAGACATCAAAATGCTTCATTTGTGAGGATTACTATTCAAGCCAGTTTATTTTATAAATTGTTGTGATGTTTAAGAAATGAGGTAGCTAATTCGAAATATTAATTTAACACATCTTCCATTTCATTATGCTCTAGAATCTATATCACATGGGGTGGAATATATTTGACATATATGAGCTTTTATTTTCAAACTGTAATCTTAGTTAGTAGTTTCATTTTGCTCTTCTAATTCTCTTATAGGGGACAAGTACTTATCAATTGATTACATGTGTTAGAATTAATGCTTTGAATGCATTCAAATACTAGAAAATAGCATCAAATTGTGCATTTGTACTTAGTAAGCTCATGGTAGGAAAATAAAGGGAACCAATTTGTTAATATTTGAATAAAAAAGAAGAAAAATAGGTAATAAGTAGTTGTGATACTGACTCTGTGACCATGGAAGTGTACTACTATTGACACTATATATGTTGAGATAACTATACACCTTTCTATCCCAAAGATCTACTTTCATTAACATCTGGGTGTTCAAACAACAAACAACAACCCGCAGTGGAGGCATCAGTACAACTTACAGAATAAGAAAAAGCTATGTAAAACAGAAGGGAGGTGGTAGTAGAGCTAGCAGTAGGATCCATTGATTCACCACCATCAACAAAAAGTTCACCTAATGAGGCATTTCAACCCCTAACACTCTCGATTGTACTCTTGCACCTTGCTCGGGCGCAAGTGCTAGTATTGTTGCTCAAACATATTCATGTATTGTGTCCTTTGACTTATGGACCACCATGGTTAGTTAGGGATTTTAACTTATACAAATTCATTTAATTATTTATCAATGTATTTAGTTATTATTTTATATTTGATTATTTGATATTTATTAAAACGTATTTATTTCATTATTTTGTTCAAGATTTATATATATTGATTTAATAACTATATATAAGATAATCATTATATTAATATATTAGCTTGATAATACATAATTGATATCTATTAATCTTGATTATATAAATTATTTATTTCATTTTAATATGACTTAGTATTAAATGCCCTAATTGAGGAGGATACTACACTTTCCTAGCTTCATTCGGATAGGAGTATCCATAACTACTAAAGGACTACAAAATCTATTTAACAAGCTAAGACAATGACATTTTTCTACTCAACTCTGATTTATAACCACATCCACCATAACGAAAAGAGCTTTAAGGTGATTAGCAAAAGAGCTTATTTCGATTCCCAATACTTAGCATGATTTCCTCTCCATCCTTCATGCATTTGTAATTAATGGTAATTGATATTCATCCATTTTTCTATATAGGGAGTATGCAAAACCACATTTTTAATTATTTCATATCTTTTGGAAATGGGATTTGTTAGATTCTTGATGTTAATTCCTTTGCGAATGGATTTTTCTAAGATATGGTACTTGAAGTGAAATAAATATATGATTATTTCCCACTTTGCTCTATTGATAATCTCAACTGAAGTTCAATCATTTATTATTGTGCCTGGAAAAGGTACAACTAGATGTTTATAATATAGATTATGTAAGAATACTTGAGACCAAATTAAGAGAGGGCTTTCCATTATATTGTATTCCATTTATGATAAAGTACTAGATCATAAAGAGTCCATTTCAATCGAAATATCGTCATCCACATTTCTTCTATAACTTCCTCTTGTGTCGTATCCACTTTCCATTCTCATGCTTCTATCCAGTCTTCCATGATAAAAGCGTTAATCTAGTTAATTTAGGGGGGGAGGGGACATGAAGAAAATGAAAGAGTAAATCTAGGTTTCATCTGAGGGTTGGTGTCCATTCAAGAAACCCTTCAATATCTTCATCTTCCAAAATGGGATATGTTAGAACTTCTCTATTGCGTATCATTCTTCATTGATAAAATCTTGGTTCGGGGATAGTTAACTCTTCCTTGATGTTTGAAATTATTGTCTCCAAATTTTGGATGTATACTGCTTTAAACACTCTCCTGCATAGTAGTTCGATGGTGACTTTGTCAAGGTCCACCTATAGGGCTAAAGCAATGAACTTTGTTGGGATATCCAAATTTACTTTGTATTTATCACTATTATTCAAAAAATCTTTTCCCAAATTCTTTGTATTGCTTAGACTACTAAAAAATGGGTAGCAAGCAAGATACTCCTAAGTCTCTAACGATTGATAGGATTGTCGAATGCAATTTGTATTGATGGACCTTTTAGTTTAATGGGGGTCAACATTGCTAAAGCCTTGAAGGGGTTGCATTAGCCTAAATCTTAGAAAGGATTATAAATATATGTATTTACAACTATGTGGAATATGAAATGGAATGACCATTATACCTATTTAGTTAAGAAGGATGACATCTCATAAAATACCAATAAAGGATTATAGTTACCATCGTTAAGAGATTAAGTTCATATTTGTCTAGTTAATTTTTGTATTAGATTTATATGATTATTTTTTGTTCTTTTATAATTGATAATTCTTTTTCTTCCACACTTGGATTTTCTAGATTGTCCTCTTCCTTATTTCCTTCTCTGAAATTATGTTGAATTCTTATTTCCTTAAAATTTTCAATTAATATTTTAGCATGTTCCAATTGCAAATTGAGTTTCCATTTGGGAGTTTCTCCTTTTCTTATAGCATTTAGAATAATTTGTGAATCACCTTCGATAATTAAATTTTGAATTCCTAGTTCTGGACTAAGAGTTAAACCTTCTACAAGAGCTTCTAATTCAACGACATTATTAGTCACCTCCCCTATATATCTTGCTCGTTTGGCTATCCAATCCCTATTAGAGATGAGTGTAATACATCTTATGCCTACCTTCTTGGGATTTCCTCTAGAAGCTCCATCAAAATTTAACTTGCCCCATCCATTTGGAGGTGGGATCCATTCACAGTTTAGATGAACTAGTTTATTAGCTTTTGGGTATAACATGGGAGGGTTAATGAGATAATGCCAAATTTTCCTCATTTTTGCATCCCAATTAGAGAAATTTCTTTCTTCTTTGACTGTGTTTTTAAGTTCCTTATTCATATTTTCAATTATGCTAGCTTCTACTTTATTAAGGAATGGAGATATTTACATTTCTTCATTATTGAAAGTTCTACTATTTCTTTCTCTCCAAATTTCCCATATAAAACTTATGGTGAGATCTTCCAGAGACTATAGATTTTTGATTTGTCAGTTTTAGGCTAGCTTCTGAGGTGATCCTCTAGTCTATTTGGTAGAACCGTGTACTAGTTAAGTTTTTTACATAGCTATTGCCAACATTCATTGGCAAATAGACATTTATACAAAAAATGTTTTGTTGTTTCTGAGTGGTTCTTACATAAGGGACATCTTGATGGTCCTTCATCAACCATAAACAAATCACTGCTTTTGGAAGGCATGTTGGATCCTAACACAAGTTTAAAGGAATTTCTATGTCATCCCATCTTTGAGATTTAGTGATTAATTCATACCCATTTTTTACTCTATATTTTTTTGTCCTTGGATGCTCCCCATATTAATTTGTCCAACCTTTTTACAAATTGTTGTTCTTTGACTAATAAAGCATTCATAGTGTGTTTTTTCTTGATCCAATAAGCTCATTTATGCTACTGATTTCTGTTTACACAATATTTTTTGGTCTTTTATGATGACAATTTGATAATTATGGACTGAGTTCCCCCAGTTCTTGGTCAATGTGTTCTTAATATTGTGGGGAAGATTAAAAGTATCTGGAGGAGGAAGACCATCCAAGAATTCTCTCAAAATAGAGCATTATGTCCATCTCCTATGTTTCATGTTAAGTTATTGCAAATTAGTGGACAATATTGCAACATAAAATTCCTTGTTCTTGATCCCTTGACAGGGTTTATAGTTCAAAAAATAGATAGCGGGTCGACTAAGTTTAGATCTATTTATGATATAATATTTTTGCCCATTTATTTTCTTTTTCATGATAGATCCTCTATACTATTTTTTCCCCTAATGCTTCATTTTACCAATTTAGATTCTCGATTCCTAGGTCGCCAAATTCTTTAGGTCTACATATATTGTTCCATTTTATTAGAGCTTTTTTTTTTCTTCTGCTAGCCCATTCCAAAAGATTTTTTTCATTATTTTATCTAACTTATTTTTAACACCTTTAAGAAGAGGGAGACATGACATCTAATATGTTGGTATTGTTGATAGAACTAATTTTATTTTGGTTGCTCTACATGCTTTTGTTATCCATTTACCTTTCCATGTCTCCATTTTTTTTCCCATCTTTTGTACAACAAGATTCCAAGATTTAGTTTCTTTCATACTCTTTTCTAGCTGAATCCTTAGATACTTGCATAGGAAAGCCCCTTTTTTATATCCCATGAATTGGCATATTCTTTCTTCTAGTTGTAGTGGATTGTTTAAGGGAAAAAAATATAGATTTTTCTACATTAACCCTTTTCCCAAATGCTTCCATATTTGTTGAGATGATTTGTTTGAAATTTCAAGCTTTTGTCATTGAACTTTCTTCTGGGAGGATGATTTTATTGGCAAATTGTTGATGGGTTATCCCGGATATGCCCTATGTGGGTAGTGCTCATTTGATACGTGATTCTTCTTGAAATTTTTGTCTACTTTTTCCAAAGAATTCTACCATGATAATAATTAGGAATGGAGATATTAGATCCCCTTGTCTTATTCCTCTTGATATGTTAAAAAACCTTCTGGGGTATCGTTAAAAAGTAAAGAGATTTTTGGAGTAGCTATGCAATTGAATATTAGATTTACCCATTGATGTGAGAAGTCAAAAGCTTTTAGGATTTTAGAAAGGAATCTCTAGTCTACTTTGTCACATGCTTTTTGTATATCTAATTTCATGAGTATACATGCTTCTTTGTTGATTTGAGAGGAGCTAATTACTTCTTGAATAATGATTATACCATCTAGAATCAATCTATTGGGCATGAATCCAATTTGTTCTTCTGAAACTAATTTTGGCAATGCTGTTATGAGCCTATTTGTGAGAGCTTTGGTTAATATTATATATTATATATAGTGTTGCATAAAGTTATCAGACGGTAGTCTCCTGTTTCTTTGTGAGTAGTTTTTTTGGGAATCAATGTTAGAAATGTGTTGTTGATTTTTGTTAGTAGAGATCCTAAATTCGCAGTCACTTCTATTGCTCTCCACACATCTTCTCCTAAAATGTCCCAACATTTAAAAAAAAAGAATGCTTGGAACCCATATGGTCCTGAAGACTTATCCGGCATAAGATTATAAAGCACAGATCTTACTTCTTCCTTTGAGAAAGAGTTATTTAGGAAGTTATTATCTTCTTTGGATATTAGTTTTGGAATTGCATTTAGCATTGTGTTTTGAGTTCTTAGGTTTGAGATTTCATAGTGGTTTAGGATGATTTGGAAATAATCTACAAAGATATCTTCTATTTGTGTGGGATTCTCTGTTATATTACCTTGTTCATCCTTAATTTTAGATATTTTGTTATATTCCTATTATTGATAGTGTTGTTATGAAATTTTTGTGTGTTTTGATTGCCTTTTGATAGCTACATATCCCTTGATTTCTATTTCCAAAATATTTCTTCTTAGGCTATTATTGATTCTTGTTTGATTAATAATTCCTTTTCTTTAATGTATTTGTTGTTATCTAAACCTTCATTTAAGATATTTTCATTGAGTTTTTAAAGTTCCTCTTCTATTTCCAGTTTTTCTTCAAATGTATTATGAAAGTGATTCTTATTCCATTTTAAGATATTTTCCTTTAGTAATTTACTTTGGAGATAAAACAAAACATTTTTGATCCTTCAAAATTTATCTCTTGCCACCATTGATTTAAATGTGTCATAAATCTTTCATCTTGGAACCACATTTTTTCGCATTTCAATATATTTCTGAATGGTTTTTGTTGTGTTGAAATTTCTAATCTGTCTAGATAGTGATTTGAACTAGCATTAGGGAGAATCGTAGTTTGATATTAATGACTAAACATGCTAAGATCCCCTTTGAAAACAAATATGTCTAGTCTTTTTGCTATTTGACATAATTTTTTCCAGCTGTTATACCAAGTCTATCATCCATTTGTTGGAGGATATTCAATAATGTGATCTTTAGTGAACCAAACTCTGAAATCTATCATAACCTAAGACATTACTTGCATACCTCCACTTTTTTCATCTAGCTCTAGTAATGCATTAAAATCTCCTCCAATCTAGAAAAACTCGGTATTGTGGCTATTTGTAAAGGTTCTTATTTCATTCCATAGTGTCTTCTTACTAGTTGTTGGTATAGGTCCATAAACATTGATGAGGATAAATTGTAGATCATCTTTGAAGCTCTTTATCATCCCTCACATCCAGTTATTATTTTCTATCACCCTATGAAAATCTATTTTCCTAGGATCCCAAATGACCCCTATGCCACGTGACACACCCTTAGATTCTATTAGATCAATTTTTCATACCCCAAGTTTTCTGTTTAACTTTTCTCCCTCATTTTTACTAAATTTTGTTTCTTGAATCAAAGTTATTTCAGATTCAAATAAAGTTAGGTTACACTTTAATAAGCATTATTTGTTATGGGCTTCTAGTCCCCTAACATTCTAAGTTGTCAACTTCATTGACCCGTGGGAAGGCTCTTCCCCTTCCCAACTTTTAATATTTCATGTATTTTTATTTTATGATTCTTTGCTTTACTAGTTGCAATTCTTATTTCTGCTAAAATTTTCCTTCCTCATGTTTTATTTTCTTTACTACAACATGGAACTTTTATTCTTTCCATATTGCATGCTAGTCCTAAAGAATCTATATATTTTTTGTGTTGTCAATGGTGAGTTCAATTGATTCATCTTCTAAAACTCTTTATTCTTCTCTAATTTCCTTTAGTATCTGATTGTTTAGATATGATTTCTTCCCATCATCTAGTTTCTCCCAATTTTCTTGGTTTTCCATTGTTTTTCTTTGTTGATTTTGATTGTCGTGTTCTTGCACCCCAAATTCTGCCCAAAATTCCTTAGAGTTTGCCTTTGGATTCCTCATTAAATTTGTGTTGTTAGATATTTCAATTCCATTCTCTTTGATTTAATTTTCCAATTCCAAATGGATATGTTTCCAACTTTGATTTTTTTTCCTTACCTATTATTTCAAATGGGTCTTTTCTATCTTGGGGAGTTTGCCAAAACTTGTTGGATTTCTTTCTAATATCTTTTGTTCTTTTTCTAAATGTTGCAAGTCTTATATGTGATATTGATTCTAAACATAAGGGGAACTTTCTTGAAAAGAAGAATTGGCCCTTGTTTGAGTAAGGGTGAATATTGTATCATTTACCTTATTTTGTGATTTAGGCAAAGGAGTGAGATTGAGATTTTGGATTGGTTGAGATCTATCTTCACCACTATGATCACTAGATTCCAAAGTTCCTTCTTCCATGTTTAATGTTTCCATTTCTATTAGATTATCTAATTGACCATTATTGGCCTTATGTTGATTCTTGGAGTCCAAATTTTGATGGTTATTTTCTAGTCCTTCTTCTATAATGTTCTTTTTAGATTATATAGAAATGGTTGTCAATAATCGACGATTAATACTCTATCTTACTGTCCTTATGACCTTCTTCCTAGAGTGTAATCTGATCACTAATGTTGTTTTGAATTAGTAGAATATCATGAGTAAGCCTTCTGTACTGAGTCAAATTGCTTTTGATGTCTTCGATGAATAAATTTTGTTTGATACATTTCTCATAATGTTGCATTGGGAGCATATTTTCTCTTATCTTGTTGAACTTATTCATACCCAAGTTTGTGTTTTCTTACACTATCTATGATCTTAGTAAGAATTTATTAATTTTTGAAGGTCCATCATCTTCAAAGAACTTACCTTCTTCAATAATTTCTTCATTGTTATCTAGCTTGTTTGTGTTGTAGTCAAGATCTACTTCTTCCCCTATCCATTTCTCATCGTTTTCTCGATTTGGCTATTCTTGTCTCTATTTAAAATGTTGGTTATTATTTTTGATGTTTATCATTGGAAAATTTTCTTTTAATGAAGAGTTTAGAGCTAGACTTTTGAGATTGCATATTTTTTGATTATCTATTTTAATAAGTTTTTTTATTTATCCTTCAAATCTTGCAATATTTAAGTTGTAAATAGATCCATTACTTATTATTTTTATTGGTTTGAAATCTCTAAAATATATTTCCATATTAATCAACATTTTGATGTTATTATTCTTATTATGGCAAGATTCCAACCCTACAAGGTTACCTAAGGATGATCTGATACGTTTAATTACATCTAAGTGATTGATTTCTGGAGGAATTGAACCTATCGAAACCCAATTCGGACTCAAATATTTTTTGGCTCCGAATTCATCAAAATTAGGTTCCCACTTAATTTTTTTAACAAAGTAACCCAAGAAAAGACAAAAGGAGATCGATAAAAAATGCTCTCTAATATATTTATTCTTGCAGTGAATGTAAAATAGCTCATTGGAGACTAAGGATATACTTACCTAATCTTTGCAGAATTTTTCAAGTCATTCTATCATTTTTGAGATTCGACCATTCCAGAATGCAAAAAGTCCCTATTCTTGACATTCCGCCCATCTCTCTTCACTTATTTTATTACTAATAATGATAATATTCTCAGGGTTTTGGCTATATTTAATATCTCCCTTAGTATCTGGGTTGTTGAATTTAGAGATGTCACGCTTGGAAGGTAGGTTGTTAAAATGAGGCTTGGGTTGCTTAAAGACCATGGAGGGTTTTGAATAGGGGAACAAAGATTTGCGATGAGGGGGTATGTAGGTGTTTCTCTTGATATGAGTGTATCTAGGGTTAGGGTTGAGATGTTGATTTGGTTGTGAGTACCCTATTGGATTCCTAATAAGGTCAAAAATTTTGTTGGACCATGGGATTGACTCTTGGGATCTAATTGCCACATTAATAAGGCATTTCTTTTTTCGAGTCATTGGAATCCATTCATTATCTCCTTGCTTTGTTGCGACCTTTGGATTTGAGTATTTGGTTTGGAAAAAATCGCTTGTTATCGTTCCAGTCTATTGAGGCAAGCATAATCGATTTTACCGCTTCTTGAATTGTGATGGAGTTTGGATTCGTTTGTTCCTTCTCTTTAAGTGTTAAAAGAATGGCAAATGGGTTATTTGGTCGCAAGGGTTCATTGATTACATATTTAGTTTTTGAAATGTGGTTTTTAGACTTTCTGATTGTTCACATATTTCAGGAGTTATGCAAAGATCACCATTTTTTAATATTATCATTAGGTTTACTCCAAACCCTAATCTTTACGTTGTTTCATAAATTAATGTAAATTATTATTCTCAAAATTGATTTAATTTGATTAAAAAAATCAAATATGCCTAATCCCAAGTTGCATATTTGATTAGTTAGCCTGCAAGAAATAATACATACACTAGCATGGACTATATTTTACTTAGATAGAAATAATAATAATAATAAAATTAGTACACACAAGAAAGTAAAAATAAATTCATCCAAGTCTTTTTTATCATAGTAACAAGAGATTTTAACCAAGTTTGTACAACACAACCATAGAATCCTAGGATGCACACAACTTATAAAATTATACTGTATATCATCTTCAAACTAAAGTCTTGATTTGTAAAAAATATCTACTTCAAATTTAAAAAAAAAAGATTATTTTTTTTAATATTATTTAAAAATAATAATTTAAAACTAGTAAAACTTTTTAAAGTCTAAGACTTTAAATTTTCTTAATACAATTTTTAAAAATTCATGTAACTAAATTTTTTTTATGCCTCTATCCATCACAATTTAAATTTCGTTATTTAATTTGAATAAAAGAATGATGATTTGACTTTTACACTTCATGAATACCAAGTGAACATGTTCTTTGACAATTCAATTACTAAATATAATTATTCATGTGGGCAATTCTTTGTCACTTCCAATACCAAATATGACTATTCATGATTAATAAAACATATTCTTTGCCAATTTCAATACTAAATATACCCATTTTATATCATCTCTCATGTAAAAGGAAATTGAATTGAAATAATTATCTAATTAGAAGAAGATTCAATTGGAAGAATTACCTACTTTTGTAGAAGAACAAATAAACACATTAAACCAAAGAACCAATTATTTGTGACTGACCAATTAAACTCTAGAATCTAACTAACTACTAAATTACTAGTATTTCTAAAATTTCACTTTATATTCCCTCAAATTTAGGTAATATTCTAAGTCATATAGCCAACGTCATCTAGTTGAAGCGAAGTTATATATGCCTCGTTCTATTCGCGTCCACGTCAAACCAAACAAACAAATAACGAGGTGGAACTACAATGAATGAGAAATCGCTATCATTCCACTGTCCACACAACGGAAGTAACTACTAATTAACTAACTCTTTTAACCTTTGACTTCAGTTTCGATAAACACATCTCTTTCGCCCCAAGTTTCCTAGTCACAGATTTGATTAGATTTGAGCCTAAAACGCAGCGGAGTAAAAACAGGAGTTTTGTACCAAAAAAAAAAAAAAATTTCATAGAAATTTAAAAATTCACAAAATCCGCATGTATACGGAAGGGCAGAGGGGAGGAGGAGGAAGGATGAGCGATGGGAAACGAAAGAATGGAGGAAAAGAGAGGTGCTCGGTGACTCTACAGGGGTCGAGGCCATCCAATTCCAATTCCATTTTCTACAAATTTCTGCTTACGAGGGCGTCAAGAAGGACCAGAAAGGACTGAGGGCGTAACAATCAACATCATTCAAAACTTGGAGCGCCATGCGGAGACAGAGAGGACGGAAGCGGCTGTCACCAGCTCTGACGCAGAAGAGGGAGCAGCAGCAGTACAAGCTATGTGGGTTCCTCCATGCTACTCTTGCCGTCAACGAGACATGTCCCGATTTGACGGGCTCTGAATGCTTTTTCGACGGGGAGGGTGCTGATCTTTGCCTTCGCACAGAGGCCGGGGTGAAGCTTCTTCTCAATGCATCTTCGGATGACGGGATCCGTCACGAGGGCGAAAGCCCTAATCTTGGGTCCGCCGCGGAGACTGTGGCGTGTGGGGAGAGTACTGGTAGGAAGAGTAAATGCTCAGGGACGAAGAGGAGGAGATTGGGGTCGGTGAAGGGGGACAGGAGTATAGTGTATGAGCTGCAGGCGCTGGTGAGCAGGAGGCTCGTACAGGTGAAGGGTTTGGTGGTCGGGATTTCGAAGCCCAGGGATGGAGAATTCAGGGCAGTTGTGCTTTTCGATGTTTATCTGCCGCTCGCATTGTGGGCGGATCCTCAGTTCTGGAAACCCGGTTACACGCCTGCCGCCGTGCTCAGCCATTTGAGGTAGCCTTCTTCAGTTGTGCTGCATGTTTGCGGAATGCCCCAACTCTTTTCCTCTTTTTTTAAGGTTCTATTATGGACTTGGTCATTCAAACAGAGAACAAGCTTTGTTTCTCTCGTCTGCTTTAGTTTATTATGATTTGATAAACTTGACATTGCTTTTGAAGTAGCAGTCACCTTGTTTCCCCCAATTTTTATTTGCCAAAAATATGAATTGCTCGCATGTTTGTCATTTCATTGCCGCTTGCGATGGCAACCGTATTAGCCAAGGATTGCTTGCAAAACTGAGAACACGGAGGGTGAATACAATAAAAAAAAATCGAAGTATGTAGATAGAAACAAGTTTCCATAGTTTTAATGGAAAAAACATGAAAGGAGCTTTTATTGTCTACTATATTGCTATCTATTATAGTCTACTATATCGGTATCTATTTTTGCATCTACATATGGTGACAGCAATATGAGACTACCCTGCATCCTAACATACATACCTTACTCCCAATGAGATTTGAACCCACTTTTTGAAAGGTACAAATTATGTCTCACTAAGGCCAACTTAGGTTGTATTTCAATGTTTTTATTCTATAGATAACTTATCTCTTCATCTTTTTAGTTCTCTAGTAATCTTGCATTTGACCATTATATAAAAACCATATTTAAAAATGCTCCATCTAGGTAGGATGGTCAAAATTTGTAATTTCCTCATCTTGAAATTAAAATAAGATTAACACCAAGAAATGTTACACATAAAGACATATGAGGAAGATATAAAGTAAATTAATAAAAATAAAATTAAAAAATAGAAAAAATTAATCATTGAAGTACTTTGAGAAAGAATTAAGTAAAATAACAATGAGAAATTATAGCTCGTGAATGGGGGAGGGTGGGTAAATCTAGGTTCCTCAGGTGCAGGAGTAATAATCAAAGACTGGAATGGTAATGTGATTGCATGTGGGTGGAAGAGGTTGGTTAAAGGGAGCAACAATGTTGTAGAAGTTGAAGCAACATTGTTAGCAGTTAGAGTAGCAAAGGAGCTTGGTATTAAAAAACTTCATGTTAAAGGTAATTCACAAACTATTGTGAATACAATTTCAAGAGGCAGTATGTAAGCATGACATAATTACATAGACATAATTGTTGGAGACCTTCTTTCACTTGAAGATTTTAAGGTTACACATATTAGATGACAGTGTAACAAGGAGGCTGACATTCTATCAAATTGGGTGATCAAACTTGAAGAAGATAAAGTGGCAATTAAAGATTTTAGATACTTAAATGATGCATTTAATAAAATTAGATGCACTAATGTTTTTGAAATAAGGTGTCAAGGTGGTTGATAGGTTGACAGACTAGAATGTACATGGGCATTTAATGAGGTTCTCTAATCGAAGAGCCAACAAATGGGATGGAATAATAAGAATTTGTGTGGGATTTATCTCCAAAATCACACAACATTCCAACATTTTCCTTTCTATGATCACAATGTTTGGTGTTGGGAACGTGGGTGAGCGATGATAATGGAGACTTCAATCACCTTGCGACAAAGGAAACAACAAAACCCATTCCATGCTTGTATAGTGGAAATGATTGCACTTGTTCCAATATTTTTCTTAGGGTTTCAGAACCCTTGCTTACAAGGGCACGACCAGGGGTTGAAATGCGTTTTTTGGATGACCTAGTCCACATAAAAATGATTACAAAGTACACACTCTTTGTCTGGTGATTGAGTAATGGAAACAACATAGCAGATTCAAGGAGGCAAGAAAGGGTTGGGTAGGGATTTTCTATATTTTGGCCATTAAAGAATTGGATGAAGAAATTGAATGTTTAAAGCAAATTGAAATTCTAAACATTGCAAAAGTTTTTAGGAGACAAAGGGCACCAAAAAGGAAACCAATGGGCGTTGGGTTGGAGACATGGATTGTGTAGATTGCCAAGCTAGTCGAGAAGGTGTTCTGGAGGGTGTAGTGGTAGCGGATGATGAGATGTCAATAAAGGTGGAAGGTGATACTGATGAAAATGATAGGCGAGTAAGCTCGTGAATGACAACCAACACAGCGAGAGTGCCTTTGTTCTAGTTTTTAGCAATGTTTGGTTTGCATTGCTTTGTGTGGAAACTTTGTCAACTATAATTAGTGCGTAGTAATGTTTGCAAAAGTATAATGAACCAATAATGGTAGCTAATTGATGTAAGTATTGGGGTGCGGTTAGGGTTTTTAGTAGGGGTTTATAGGGGAACAAACTTGAATTATTTGATGGTGTTGGTTTGATGAGTGGGAGGGCTTTTTTTGGTGTGAATGTAGAAACTCTTTTGAAGTTTTAATTTTTCAGTAATCTAATAAAACTTATTATTACTGAGAAAATAATAATAATCAGAAATTATAATTAATAAGAGACATGTAAATAGTTGGGACTCTAGAGGGAAAAAGGCATTTTAAGAAGACCAAGCAAAGTATAATGATATCATTGTTTTAATATGTTTTGTATTTAATAATCACTCCTTGTGAATTATGAATCAATATTCATAGCCTAACGATGAAACCCCTCTTGGACTGAATTTAGAGGATGGGAATCCTTAATTTCTCTTGTCAAGCTAGTGGACAAAAACCCTTAACATGGGTAGAAATTCAAAACATTTCAAAGGCCCTAAGCAAAGGGAGACAATTGCAAGTTTGAAAGAAGAATTACACCAAAGTCTAATAAGTTATCTGCTTTTGGACCTTCGTTATAATTTTTAAATCCAAATTATATATTCTAAGTTATAATTTTAACATACATTGTAACTTTGATTGTATATAATAGAAATTTGAGCATAGTAACTTGGTTGTCTACACACTAGTTCTTGCTCTCTCGTTCATATAATTCAACTCTCCCTTTCTCTTACAATATCCCACAAAATATTTAGGTAATCGATGCAACTTCTCAAATTTCCTCGACAATAATCATCATGTCAAGAGAGAACGCTTTTAGGATGTATACCATGCCCCATTTTTTCACACTAATTTTTGTAACTCAAACTTCCTTTACACCAAAAGTTGGCACAATTGTATTTGCATGATCCTTAGGTAAGTTGTATTTGACTGTCACATAACTTCAATGCACCAAATGCACTTCAATAGTTTTTTCTAAGGTGTCAGTTCACATTAAGGGACAAGTGCAAGTACAAGAAGACGATATATGGGTTCGTGAATTTTTTTCCTTTTTCTTTTGGGTGGGGGGGGGGGGGGGGGGGGGGGTGGGGGGGGTGCATATGGTTACATGTGCATATATGTAACATATACAAAAAAAGAAATATATGTAATTGTAAATCTAAATCATGTCATAATATTATACTTGATCATTGATAAATGGCAAATGCCAAAGATAAATATTAAATGCCAATTGATAGTTGAGAAATATTCAAATAAGCCATATAAGTGATATCATATATGTCCGTGTTCACGATTCTAATGAAATTCATTCATTGAATTACTAAATTACAAAATGTAAATGTAGTGCATAAAACACGATTCAATGTTTATTGTTCATCAATAATCATGTATGTGATTTTCAGCGATTGCAATTTGAAGATGATCATCATCATTAGAAGATGAAGTGGTTCCACTCGCACTAGATGCACCATGTGGTATGTCATCATCATCATCCACATCAACCTTAGTGGCTTTAGCAAGATCTTGAGTGGTTGCATCCAAGTTAGCAGTCTCGTGCGTGGCATCCCAAAGCTTCAATCCCCTCTCCTTCTATTCGGGATTCTTACGTGACAAAAGGTGCAAAATGGTATGAATATAAACCAAGTCTCTTGCGTTTTTTGCAACCAACCAGTTATGCTTCATTGAGTGGATAAAGGAGTATGCACTCGCATTCCCTTCAACAACAGAAGAGCTTAGAACTTGGAGAGAAAATAAGCAAAGTAAAACATTAAAGATGCAAGATAAATTTAAGAATGATAAGTGTTAAATTCTACAATACAAGTGGCAAAAAGAAAAGAAGAAAATTGTGAGAGGATGTTGATGGCAAGAGGTTGCAGGTACATATGAACTTGATCATGGAGGAACACCAATGTAATAACATCCATTTTGCATTGTTCTTTGACAACACAAGAGGTAAGTATTTTTCCCGAGTCCAATAATCCAAAATTTTTCTAACAATTGAATCCACCTCTAGGATTGTGAAGAGTCTACTAAATGTTCTCTTGTACTCATTAGTAGCTTCAAAATCTCTAATTGGTGGCATTTTACTTGGGATACGTACTTGTGAGCTATAGTACTTGGGAGATAGGGCATGAACAAGGAGGTGCATAGGGCATGTACAAGAAGGTGCAATGGTGTGGTCATCTTGTTCCAATGATGTATAACAATGGCTTCCACCCTCTTGTAAAAGTTAAGGATCATTCTCTCTCCTTTGTATATACCACTTTTATTTTCTCCAACGTCATGTTCATGCTATTATAGATATCCCCCAAGCATGGTTCAGTAGTATTAATATACAGAGCATAAACAGGATAGGTTCAGTGAGTTCTAATACATATTCCCCATGAACTCACCAATCATCATCTTGTTGAGGATTGTAGCTGCGATAGAGATCTTTATCTCTAATTTTCCTATTGAGAAAATACCTCTATATTGTGGAGGAGATATTCATTATAATATTCGAGATAATGTCATATGAAAAAGACATGTTATGCGAAGAGTCATGCATTTAGAAACATGAAGAGTCTTGTTTTTGGATATTGAAGAGACCTTTGGGTGTAATACAGAGAGTCTCTCATTTCAATTTATATATGTGGTTGATTAGGTAATATGATGAGGTATCAAGTGAAAACATTGCACTTGAACTTGATCATTTATTTTTAATAAAAGAGATATTTTTCTGGTTTGGTTGGGTTTTTCCCTTCAAGTTGAATGGTTTCCCAGGGTAAATGTCTTGTGTCTTTTTCTTATTTTTTTTCTTTTATTTATTGTTGTTTATCATTATTCTAGGCAAAACATTAACATGGTATTAGAGCCAGGTTAGATGACAACAATAAAGGAGACTCTCTTGTTCTTTAATTCGTGTTATCTTGTAGGCAATTTGTAAATATTGAAAATCAAGTGTAACTGTGTGATAAATCTTATCGTTTTGATGATCATTCCTGCAATTTTTGTTCCCATCTCATATTGAGTTCTCTCGTCTTTGCCATTCGACAACTTTGTTTAGTTGCTCTTGTTGTGCTTCTTCAGTATTTGTTGTAGTCTTTTTTTCTCTGATATTATAAAGTATCTTGGTCTTCTATTTGTATGTTCCTCCTCTATTTTTGTCACTTTTGTTATTATGCCTGCTAATTTCATATTTGAGTTCCATGTTTTCTATTCGTGTTCTCCATTGTGTTGTTCTTTAAGTATTGACAATGTGGCATCTTATTCTTTGAGCCTTCGTGGATTGTGTGCTTCGTACTTATGAGGTGTGCTTTTTCTTATACTCTTAATATATTATTTTTATGAGTTGTCAACTTCCTTGGTTGATTTGTATGGCGGTGGTCTTTCATCTTTTTTGTATCAGTGTGTTTTGTAATGATCAGAGGTTTATGAATGGGCGCTTTAGGTGATTGGTAATAAATGGATCAGATTGAAAGGATGTTCAATGAGTCCAATGCATTCTTCATCTCATGGGCAACTACGGTCTCACCTTTGCTGCCATTAGAGGGATCTTCGTCTTCTCCGACCACATCACCAATGCCTTCGGGTCAAGCAAGATTTTTGGATGTTCTTGGAAAATAATTGTTCTTGGCATCAAATCGCCATTGAATCTGAACTTCACCAAACGTGAAGATACATTTTTAGATTGATGATTCCAATGTCATTGCATTGGGGCTCGTTACGGGAAGCATGCAAATATTGCGAGGGATGGTTGCTATGGGAAGAAAAACAAGGCCAGTTCAGTTATGTTTTTTTGGAGAAACTTGTGGTGACTGAATTTTTTCATAATTTGGGATCAATAAGGCAATCCCTCTCATTTGTCTTTTGGAAGAGTCCTTAGTAATAATAGTGTGGGTAGTGAGCGTGTGAATCTTTAAGGAACTCTTTTGAAATGCACATGCTTATGCTAGTCTTTGTCATAGTTTATCTTTTGTTTTGATTTTGTTGAATGTGAATCGAGATAGTCAGAGACAAGCATGTGAAAAAGAAAAGTCCTTTGGGATAGATGAGAATGATCAGAACGTTGGCTGTGAAATACCTGACTCATCACAAAAGTAATTGAGTTTTGGATTGGATGTGAGGTTTGAAGGTGAGTTAAGACGTTCTTGATCTATAATATCCAATAGAAAGACAAAGGATGAGGCCTAGAAATCAGGAAATGAGTTAAAAAGCATTACAATGGCTCCTGTTCGGGGAGGAGTTGCAAGTAACATTAAAAAAAGATTTTGAGAGAAACTTTCCTTCTCTTGTAGTTGAAGAGAGGCAAGCTATTCAATCATCTTACTCAAGTTCAATTTGGCAAGGACAATGAGCAGTTGGAAGGTCAGACCAAGGAAGAACTTCTTCACTTGGTCTAAATATTTTTGTTGGTTCAGGTCTAGGTACAACACTAAGTGCGGGTGTTTGCTATTGGAGTAGTTGGATGGAAATCTGCTCTAGTAGATGTTCCAATTCCAAATAGAGCTACAAAATAGTTGTGCTAGTGTTTTTGATCAACAAGTACCTATGAACTCTATTGTATCCAAATGTCATGCTCTTTGTGTCAGCTAGTGGGCTTAACATGGCTGAGGCATTAGTACTGAATCTTGCAAGGCTACGCACTCCTCAATTATATATTGAGGTCCAAAGATTGGAGGAATTAGCTTTCAAGCAGTCTCAACAGCTAATACATGTTGCTCCTTCAATGCCCAAAACAATGGTTATCCTAGATGGCTTCATGACTATGCCAAAGATAGAACTTGGAGATTTGGTTGATATTGCCACATTCTTTTTAGCAAGTTCTATGATATGTGCGTGTGTTGAGATTAGAGATAAGTATTCTATGATTATATCTTTGAATATTGATCTTGAATTTCTATATCACTGGGAATAGTGTATGTTTGTAGCATTGATATATATATATATATATATATATATATATATATATATATATGTATGTATATATATATATATATATGTATGTATATATATATATATATATGTATGTATATATATATATATATATGTATATATATATATATATGTATATATATATATATATATATATGTATATATATATATATATATATCTTAATGATAGATTGGTTTTATTAATTATTATTAATCTCTCTTCATTGAAGGATGCATCAATGCAATGACGAGAGCTTCATGAACATGAGGATGTTGCATGTATTCATGGGACTGAGTTATATATATCTTAATGATAGATTGGTTTTATTAATTATTATTAATCTCTCTTCATTGAAGGATGCATCAATGCAATGACAAGAGCTTCATGAACATGAGGATGTTGCATGTAGTCATTGGACTGAGTTGATACAAAAAATTCATAGGAAGTAGATTCAGCTTTAGAGGGAGGATACGTGACAAAGGGAGATGTCTGACCCTTTGTAAGCTTATGTGACAATAAAGCAAGTGGAATCAACTATCTAATTTTTGTGATCAAAGTTGTCCCTATTGAGAGTTAGTCTCCATTGAGAGACAATCTCAGCCATTCTTGCATATGCAGTTAATGAGTTCTTCTCCGTGAGAGAAGTTTGAGGTAAATCCCTTGTTCCATCCTCTACGAGTAGGCATGGTGGAAATGCATTCTTCTTTGGGAGAAGTCTGAAGTGAAAGCTCTTGTTCCACCCTTTGCGATTAGGCATGATGGAAATGCATTTTTCTTTGGGAGAAGTCTGAGGTGGAAGCCTTGTTTTACCCTCCGCAAGTAGGTATGCTGGACCACCCTCTGCAAGTAGGCATGATTAAAGTCATGTATGTGACTCCATGACTTTAATTTTTTGTGCTTATATGGTGTATCATGTTATGTTGAGATAACATGTTTTAATGAGAATCCATGTGCTGAGAATTTATCTTACACTTGTTTGGTTGCAGCTATGTGTGCCTGCCATATTAAAGATCTCTCTTGTGCTAAGAGGGAGTGTTGAAGATTGTAGCTGCGATAGAAATCTTTATCTCTGATTTTGCTATTGAGAAAATACCTCTATATTGTGGAGAAGATATTTGTGATAATAATTGAGATAATGTCATTTGAAAAAGACGTGTCATGTGAAGAGTCATGCGTTTGAAAACATGAAGAGTCTTGTTTTTGGAAATTGAAGAGATCTTTAGGTGTAATATGAAGAGTCTCTCATTTCAATATATTTAAATTGTTGATTAGTGTAATGTGATGAGGTATCAAGGGTTTTCCTAGGATAAATGTTGTGTCTTTTTTCTTATTTTGTTCTTTTAGTTCTTGCTATTTATCATTATTATTGACAAAATATTAACTCATCCAAGAATCAAGAACAATGCCTTGACCTTTTGGGCCCTCTTTGAATTTGATTGCTTTCGGATACCCCATTGGTTGCTAATAACCATCTGGTCTAATGCCTCTTTCATCTTCAACATGTTGTCTTAGAACAATTGTGTGAGATGCAAACTGAGTCCGAACAACCTAGGAACATGTTAATAGTAAATTATAACACATTTAAAATATGAAAACAATGCAAATTTTTAAATTTAATTATGTAAAACATGACATAAATGAAACTAAATAAATTAAATTTTAAAATTGTGCTTGAATAATTTCAATATTGAAAAAATTCTAGAAACTACTTATGACATGTCATAAACATTTGGATCTCCTTAGCCTACTGGTATATTTCATCCACCCACTCTATTTGGGTGTCACATCACCAAATTGAGCGAGTATACAAGGCACAATGTTCAATAGATGTGCTCATACCAAAGCACCTGCAGCCTTGCAAACCTTTGCATTATCAATAATTACTTGGTCAACATTTTCATTACCCACCATATCTATAGAGTCAATTGCCCTCAAAAACATTGCGTCCTTGAGGGACACCACATAATGCTGATCAATGGATGGTGTTTGCCATCTCTCCCTCTGTGCATCAAAAACATTAGAACACATGTTTGAATTCAAGATTCTCTAATTGGTTTTAGTTGCGCCTCTAAAGATTTCCCCTCTTTTTGCAATAAGGTGGTTGATACCTTTTTATATCCAATACTTGTGAAACTTAGAGGTGCCTTATCTATTGTTAAGACCATGTTCCTCCAACATGGTGATCTCACCAAGTTGAATGGAATACCATTGGCACAGAGGTAAAATGCAATTTTTCATCAACAACATCCCTTGCCTCTATTTTGAAATCCCTCTCCAATGGACCTCTCTTGCGGGTGGGGACTTGTGGTTCTTCATCGCTATCCTCCATAGAAGGTATAGGAAAGAAGGGATGTTTGGAGACAGTAACTGATTGAGAGGTCATTTTGAGCTATTGTAGCTCTATTTGTCATCGTCTGTGGTTTGCGAAAGGTTGGAACACAAAGATTGATGAATGCTAGCCACCGACTGCAAAGTTTTATAGCATCACCTTCATTGTACATTTTTGCAAGGGCTTTAAAGAAGCCATCCTTCATGTAAGTTGAATACAAAAAATATCTTAAATAATGAAAAGACAATCATAACAGATCTACTTTTCTATTTAAAATTTAGATTGAAAGCTTGAGATTTGAGAATCACCTCTTTATCACTAAATGGAGCCACTCCCCAGGTTTCGATGCACATCATTTGGGATTAAGAGCATAGACTGCTATATGAAGCAAGGTGTTTATAAGTTCCGCCATCATGTCACATTCGATCTAAGATGTTTCTCATAAAATCCCAAAATAAGGTCTCTGCTATGAATAACTTGCTTGATTTGCCCAAGCATGCTATCAAAGGACGACTAAGACTCTCCAAAGATAGGGGAGTTGGTATCAATATATCCAATGACCCACACAATAGACCCAATGAAGGAGCAAATGTAGCTACAAGTTCAACCAAGTTAGAAACATCTTAAACTTTAAAAATTCTTAATTCTTAAATAATACCAAAAAAAATGCCAAAATTAGATTTTTTTTAATAATATCAGCAATACCAGTTTTCTTACCTCGCTGTGGACCACTAGTTATCATAAAAAAATCTTTGCTTTACACTTCTTCCCTCTGATTTGTTTGACTCATGCCATCTACCCCAATCAACATTGACCACCATGGATTATAGACCCTTTTGGACCTCAAGCATCCTTTCTCACAAAATGAAGTAGCTAGCATATCTAATCTCCATGGGCTTGAAGAATTCCTTTGTAGAAAACATCCTAAACAAAAAAAGGAAAGTATGATGATTGTAAGTAAACATTTGCACATCTCTAGTCTCTATCACCATTTTCTTTATCCAATTCTTCCAATGTCTTTCAAGGTATTGTTCAATGCACACATCATGGGGTCCAAGAATCGAGCTTATAGGCACCCTCCACCATTAATCCAACTAATTTTAGACACCCAGTCTGAATTAGTGACTACTTACACAACATTAGCGGGTCTGATCTCCTCTATAGCATCTCTCAAAATCTGAAATCAGACGGTTGAATCTTTCCTTTTCCTTGAACAATTAGAGGTCTAAGAAAACGAGGGCTCGCTGTGCTAGTAACAGTAAGATTGATGAATGGTCGATGTTTGATATTGGTCCACCAATCCATGATGGTGGAGCTATTACACAGGTAATTGGTAAAATTTTGGATAAATTAATACATGAACAAACCATTGATTTATAGTTTATAAAGATGACGTTTCCATAATGAAACAATTGTAAGGATTAGAAATATTCTTATCTGTACCAGATTTACAATATTGAACCTTCTACAAAAATAGAAAGATATGTACAGAGATATTATTCTAATACCCTCCCTTAATGGTCAATCTGTCCCCTACACCAAGGAACCCCCTAGACTTACAAACTTATCTGTAAGTGGGGACTTGGTGAGAATATGTGCGATCTGGTCCGCTGAAGGAACATGCTACAAATTGATGGATCTGTCTTCTAGAGCTGTTGGGGGATAAAGTGACAAAGAAGATCAATATGCTTGGTTTTCTTATGGAAGTTGGATTTTTGTTGAGTTCAAGAGCTCCGTTCGAAGCCAAACTGGTTCACAAGTTGCTTTGACTCTTCTTTGATATTCAAACTTTGTTGAGGAAAGCGATACAACTAGTAGCTTCTTACTGGACCAAGTGATAGCACCTATGCCCAAACTGGAGACATACTCAGAAGTGTACTTGTTGGTCATCAATAGAGCCTCCCCAATTCAAATTTGTGTAACCAATGAGACTAGGATCTTTGGCTTGTTGATACAGGATACCAAATTCTAAAGTGCCCTTGGTATAGCACAAGATATACTTTGTTGCAGCCCGATGATTAGAAGTAAAAGCTATCATGAAGTGGGAAATGTAACTCACTCTATAGCTGAGAGATTTCTAGTGGCAGTGAGATTAAACAACCCACTTATTGCTTGAGTACAAATTCATTCTCAACTGGAGAACCAAATTTGGCTGATAACTTCAGGCCTTTCTCCATCAGTGTAGATGCAGGTCTGCAGTCCAGCATTCAAAATCTATCAAGCAAAGAGGTGACATATTTGGACTGAGAGATAAAGATGCCGTGAAAGTGCTGCCAAACCTCAACACGCAGGCAGTAGTGCCGAAGCCCAAGGTTTAGCCATGTCAAAAGTAGCCATGTCAAAAGACTGGCGTAAATTCTGTTTGATTCACCAAATTAAAGATGCTGAATTGCCAATGGTTATCAGATCATCAACATGTATAACCAAAAGAATGATTTCACCACTAATAATCTTGACATACAAATTTGAGTCAGAAGGACTCCTTTGGAAACCCTGATCTGTGAGTTACTTATCACTTTCATGTATCATGCACAAGGAGCCTGTTTTACACCAAAAAGTGCTTTCATCAGTCTGAGTTCTTTGTGTTCTTCACTGACAACCTTGAGTCGAGGAGGTTTTGGGAAGACGCTGTTGACGTCCAAATGATGGACCTTTCAACCACATTAAGTTGTCATGGCTAGAACTATTTTGATGGTTCTCATCTTTGCTGTTAGAGCATAGGTCTCTTTATAATCATTCCCTTCCCTCCGAGAGAAAACCCTTGGCAACAAGACAAGCCTTGTACTTTCCAAATAGCTATCAACCTTGTATTTGACCTTAAAGATCCATTTGCATCCAATGAGTTCCTTTCTAGGAGGAAGATCTGATTGAACCCAAAAGCTATTTTTCAGTAAATTGTGGTGCTTAGTTTCCATATCTTTTCCCGCTTAGGTTTCCCTTTTGCTTCTGTATATGTTTTAGTTTCATATATACTTTGAATGTTGGCCATGAGAGCAAAATTTAAAGAATCAAAAAGTTATCTCTTCTTCCAAATAGTTGTACCCCTAAGAGCAGAAGTGCCAACCTTAGATGCATGAGGTGCTACAGGATCAGGTTCATCAAATAGAAGATTAGATGAATCTTGAGGAAAATTAGGTGGTTGAGCTGCATGCCTAGGTGATCTTGTAGGAGAAGGAACCAGAGAAGGACTAGAACAATTGGTGCCCTCCCATCAAGTGGACCTAATGGAAAAAAAACACCCAAGTTTTGAGCCTTGAGAGGCTGATCCGTTTAATCCATAACTAGAGGAGAGAGCTGGAATGACCTCGTTACTTGTCAAAATTGACATCTCGATGGCAGTATGTGTCTCAATGTCAACAAGACGACAGGCCTTATAATTATCATTGTAGTCGTTTAGCAGACACTTTTGGCTCTTGGCATCCAACTCGGAGTGCTTAGCATCACGGATCCAAACAAAAGTAGTAGAGCCAAAAACTTTGAGATGACTAATTCTAGGCTTACTTCTTGACCAAACCTATTCTAGAGTCTTCTCCTTGACAAATGTGTAGGAGAGAGGTTGAGAAGATGGACGCTAGTATTGACTGCTTCAGCCAAAAATTTCTATGGAACAACACTTATGTGTTCAAGAATAGACCTGGCCATTTATGTTATTGTGCAGGTTTTCTACTCAATGGCAGCATTTCACTGAGGGTTATAGGGTGTTGTTAATTGGCACTTTATGCCATGTACAGAGAAATGGGAGATGGTGGAAAAACAAAATTACCCCCATTGCTAGTTGTAAGAGTAGCAATATGTTCATCAGACTCATTTTCCACCGACGCTTTGAACTTTTGAAAGAAAACAAACACCTTCAATTTTTGATGAAGGAAACACACCCACATTTAACCATTGAAACCATTAACACAAAGTAAGAAATACTTAGATCCAATAACAAAAGGAGCAACCATGGGTCCTCAATGATTAACATGGATTGGTTGTAGTACCATAGAAGTTCTTCAGGAGTCACTATTTGAAAAGAAAGTCTGATGTTTCTTCGTAGTCTGACATGCTCTGTAAACTTTGAGGTTCTGGGCCTGAATCTCTGGCAGTTCAATGCCAAAATCTTCCTGAATAAGTTGAGTAAGATAATGCACATTCAAGTGCCCATACTGCTGATGCCAGAGTGTACTTACAAAGGAGCACTTGGTTGCCATGGCAAGCTCCTGCGAATCACCAAAGTCGACAATTTTGAATAGATCATCATCCTCAAGACTCAAAACAATAGTAGATGGAGTCTCTCAATCAATGATACTACACTGATGTGAACTAAGGGTCATGTGTAATCGAGGATAACATCTTAGAATTTGATCGACTGAGAGAAGGCCGAGTTCCATTTCTAGAACATAATACATGTTGAGGAAAATCAATTTCCTCCCACTAGATTGAATTTCTATATTGTCTTTTCTGACAATGGTGTACTTTGCCCTGCCTCCAAAAATAATAGTCAATGAAAACAACTGAAAGTTGGTGAACCAATCACGACGATGAGTGAAGTAACGTGATGCACTTGAATCAATATACCGGCCATATCACATGGTTTGCAACTCTGTTAGCCATGAAAGCGTAAAAGGTAGACTCGCTTTGCTCAGTCTGCTCAGCTACTTTTGCTTTAGTCAGTGAACCAGTTAGCTTATGCAACCAATTGTTTATGACACTCATGTTTCATGTGACCATACTTATGACAGCAGTTGCATTGAATGTTCTTCGAGCCTTCTAATGTCCGAGCAAAGGATTTTTGTCGAGAAGATTGGGAAGATGGAGATTTGGTTGTGAAGGCTTGTTCTTTGGAAAATGAACTGGTACCATTGCTGAAATGTTGTTTACATCAATCTTGATATAAAAGCATTGTGTAGAGATCAAAAAACTTAAAGATTAGTTGAAGTATTTCTGAGTCTCAACAAACTGCTCATAGGAAGAGGGTAGACTTTTTAGGGTGATCATGACCATGCCCTCTTCCATCTTGCATCCAATTGCTTCTAACTGATCTCAGATTTCCTTGATTTTATTGAGATGATCCTGCAGGTACACCTGCCCATCCTTCATCATCTTGAAGAGCATGTTCTATAAGAACACATGACCTTTTAGATGCATCCAAATTTCTGTAGCTCTTATGCCAGAAGGAACTTGCAGTAGTTGATCATCAATGACAAAAGTTTGATGGATAATAGCCTCCAGAATTTACTCATCAATTTTGTCCAAAACAATTTTGTCAAGACATCTGTATTCAAAGATCGTTAACATATGTGGATTCTAGGTATTTTAGTTTCTGCTGTTGAATTTTGGAATCCCCTCAAGCGGAATGTTTGTCCTAGATGTCATTGGTAACAAATTAGATCAAAGGTAGACTAGATGGTGGTACAAATGTCAAGTCGGAAAATGTTCAGCATGTGAAATCGCATAAATGCCATGCGTATCGTACTACATTGAGTTGGAGGTAGGAAAATAATCTTTTGGGCATAGATCTTAAGGCAATAATTTCAGAAGACCCTGAAAATTCTAAGAGAAACCCGAAAATATGTTGGAAAATCTCAGTAGGAATCTAGAATAAAAACTTGAATTCAATGGAAAACCTAGGTGAGTTGTAATGAATGCTAGCCATTTGAGAAAAATATAGAAAATAGCTTAAAAAAAGGAAGCCCTAGCAGTGAGTAGAATTAGAGAGAAGACATTGAAGTAGGGAAAAGATCTTGAACAAAAATGACCAAAATGATAGTCGAAATATTGAAAGGAAAAAAACATTAGAGGTGGAAGTCGCAAGCAGATGCAAGAAAAGAAGGCCAAGAAAATGACACTTTAAAGGAACAAGACAATCACAAAAAAAGGTTGTGAGTGAGCAGAAAATGACCACAAAATGGCTGTTTGAGTCTGGAAATAAATGTTGCCTGCAAAAAATGACCACAAAAATGTCCGTGTGTGTCAGAGATAAGCAAAAAAATCCATGCATTTGTAAGAGGGAATTGTCAAGAAGGGATGTTTGGAGGGCTTAAGTGATCGAGAGGGTAATGTCTCTGTTTTTTTCCCTTGAACCATAATCACTTTGTTTCTCTTTTGCAATCAATCTGTCAACATCTTCTTGTTCTTTAATAAGTCTGGCTATTTGTTCAACAGATGATCCATTCTTACCTGGGCCCTTACACATATTAATCCCTTTACCCCCAGGAGCAATAAAATGAAGTTTCATTCGGTAATAGGAGCTGTTATATTGTACATTGCAAAGATTATACTTCCATATAAACCCTCCACCACTAGAAGTTGTAAAAACTTTTGTGGTATGTGATGGAGCTCAAATTCGAGGCTCCATTTATGCACATTTTTTTATTGTACTACTTCCTTGGGCCAAAGAGAGGAAAGGCTGCTAAAGCGGCAACCGATGTCTTTTACCATTATACATACAAAGGAAATGTTGATATTGATACTGTTTCAGACCCCGCCATTAAGGCTACAATCTTAGCTCAGATAGATCATTTGGACAGACCCCTAGACAGCTCTTTCTCAAGCTACATGTCAAGCGACAGTGTCAACAAAAATATCCTATTCATGCACTTTACCATTTTAGCCTCTTGAAGTCCAAAAAGCTCCATCTGCTATATCTCATGATCGTAAATCATCATGATAAAATTCTTGGAGCTGGTCTAAAATGCTTGCTTAAACCACAATCATACACCAAATATATATTGCCTGAGGATTGCAGAACATAGTTTACGCTTTCTTTTGTATGACCATGAAAATATAAATGGTGATTGCTTAGCTGTTGTAGATATTTCACAATTACTTTCAGATTTGAGAGAATTTGTTACAGAAAATAGAGGTTTGAAGAAAGAAGACTGCCAGATGGAAGCCCTTTAGCACATACTGCCATGGAATTACAGAACTGTACCAATCCTGGAATACACATTGTGGGATGGTATAGCACAGGAGAATAATAAATTGAAATGGTAAATAATGTCAACATGAACAAAGGAGATAATCATAGACTGTGCACTATACGGATTTAAGTAGTTTTCATACAGAGTGCAAATTGATCATTCTTTAGCGCAGTCCATTCTCGCTAAGTATAGAAGGGAGACACCACAGATGTAGACTATGTAGCACCAATCGTGGACAATTCCTGCCATAATATCCTGATGCTACTTATTTGTGAAATGATGCATTGAAAACAAGGCATTACTTTGTATTTCACAAATTGACAATGAAGCCACAGACTCCCAGTCAACAAATAGGAGTTAACAGAATCTGAACAAAGACGTGCCCGTCACATTCATTTTACCACTTGGCAATGAAGCTACAAAGCAATTACGGGAAAGTTCTGGCCCTCTTCTGGCAGGTTTGCATATAGTTTCATACTGCAAAAATAATTCGCACGGTGGTTTGCCCACGATAATAAAACAAGGGATATAAGAGGCCGGAGTTCATAGGTTCAAGCAAAACTGCCTGAAGGTGGATTGAATCCTTTAAATCCCACCAATACGCCATGCTTAGACATGAATGTCTGTGATGAGAATGCTATGCGAGCCCAGCAGAACATATCCATTCCCAGTGAAGTATTCATTGACGGGAAAAAAAAAAAAAATCTCTAAGCAGGAGAATGGAGAAATGGAAAATGTTTATTGAATGGAATAATTTTTGCAGCATTGTGATTAAGTCTTTTCATCATTTGCATGGAAGGTTAAATTACCCCAATGTTTGCCCGATAATATAATTAAGATGATATCCAGAGTACATTACATTTCTATAGTATGTAATTACCAGATATAACTAATTAGTTATTGGCTATGAAAAGACATGTTATTTGACTCAAGGTTTAGTGTCTTTTCATTTATGTATAAATAAATATAGGAAAGAAAACATTAAGACACATTTGATAAAAAAATGTATGTTACATTTGCTTGTAAGGAGGAATAAGGAGCAAAAATATGGCTTTGTAATAAAAATTCAAATAATGATAAATAAAAAAACCTTTTGTTTATATTTAAGGCACAAAGAATTAAATTGCACTTGGACTCGTCCTTTATAATCATTTTAAAATTTTGTAAAGAATTTAAATGTCGAATGAGTGGACATGGTTATTTAGCATCTTGAATGTGATCATCATAGATATAGAGAATTATCGAATTGTTTCCGTATTTGTGTCCAGTTTGTCTCCCTACCATAGGAGTTAAAGTTCAATCTGGACTAATTTAAGATTGCATATATATTTGATTTGTTGCATCTTGATTATTAAATTGTTGACAATATAAGTGCGTAGAATTTTATAAAGTTGTACGTGAAAATCTTCATAGTAGTTGACTCTATTGCCCGAATAAGCGAAGGCACTGGTCTTTTGAATTATTGAAGTTTCGAACTCTGTCCGATTTGTCTCCATACCATAGGAGTTAAAGTTCAATCTGGATTAATTTAAGATTGTATATATATTTGATCTGTTGCATCTTGATTATTAAATTGTTGACAGTATAAGTGCGTAGAATTTTATAAAGTTTTACGTGAAAATCTTCATTGTAGTTGACTCTTTTGCCCGAATAAGCAAAGGCACTGGTCTTTTGAATTATTGAAGTTCTGTAACTTTGTTCGATTTGTCTCTGTACTATAGGAGTTAAAGTTCAATCTGGACTAATTTAAGATTGTATATATATTTGATCTGTCGCATCTTGATTATTAAATTGTTGACAGTATAAGTGCTTAGAATTTTATAAAGTTTTACGTGAAAATCTTCATTGTGGTTGACTCTATTGCCCGAATATGCGAAGGCACGGTTCTTTTGAATCATTGAAGTATTATTATTTGGGTTTGTATTTGAAGTCATAAAATCTATATCTTCCTCCTTACAAGCATCAAACCCATTGTTAAGAACCATATACAAAACATTCAATCATTTCAACCACTCAGCATTCAAATTTTATTTTGATCGAGTTCAAGGACCTTAACAACCGGAGAACTCGTAAAGTTTAAATTCTCTATATAAAGGCTTTGAACTAGGTCAATGTTTGAGGTGAAGGTTTACCTGCCTAGGTGTAGTGAAGCCTAAAGTGCAGGGAATCAAGGTTATTCTCATTCGTTGGCTAGAACTGATAATGGAATCCTGTTGGAGAATTGGCAAGCTCATTGATTTCCAATCTGTGGTTTTGGGAACCAACAATACGTATGCATAAAGGAGATCCTTTATCAATATTGATTTTTTCACTTCCCTCCCCACCTACTGAGTTTTGACTACCAACCATTGTTGCAATCTATAGATTAAATGAAAAAGAAACATACTTGAAAAACTTCTATACAAACTAAAAAAGCATCATCAAAAATTTGAAAACATTCATCAAATACTAAAGAATAGGGTTTAAATGCATACCTTAAGCACTTAAATTTGCTTTTTGAAGCTATTTGGTACTCCACAATTGATTTCCTTTGAATACAATCACCTCACTTCAAATTCTTGGATGGAGTAAAAATATTGTGGGAGTAAAATAAGAGCTAAAAATGAAATGTATGTGTGTTTGAACTTGAAGTCCTCATATTGGGCAGTTTTAGGGTTATGAAGAAAAAATAATAAAAAATGTTTTTTAATTTTACTTTGGGCCCATTTTTTTAAAGTTGGGTCATTGGTTCACTTGGGTTTGTTGGGTGTGTGCCCAATACTATGGGTGCATACGGGTTCACAAGTGTGCGATTCCCTTCACAACTGTGTTGAGTGCGCATGTTCACACAGCCAATATGTACGCACATACAGACTTGAGCCCAGGGTGTTCTCGCACCCGATTTGGGTTTTGTGGGTATGAAATCTACAACATGGGATTTGGACATTTGCATCATGGCTTCGTACCATTTCTGAAAGACATCAAGCACGGATTGCTTGATTTAGAAGTTGAGCAGGTTGGAATTTTCAAGGAATGTGCACTGAAGTAGCAGCCCAAAGTTACCTTCATATTTGTTAGTGATGGTTTAGGTGTGTGCCCAATACTATGGGTGCACACGGGTTCACAAGTGTGCGATTCCCTTCACAACTGTGCTGAGTGCGCATGTTCACACACCCAATATGGACGCACATACAGACTTGAGCCCAAGGTGTTCTCGTAACCGATTTGGGTTTTGTGGGTATGAAATCTACAACATGGGATTTGGACATTTGCACCATGGCTTGGTACCATTTCTGAAAGACATCAAGCATGGATTGCTTGATTTAGAAGTTGAGCAGGTTGGAATTTTCAAGGAATGTGCACTGAAGTAGGAGCCCAAAGTTACCTTCATATTTGTTAGTGATGGTTTATGGAGATCCAAAAGCAAGCACACTGTGATGTATTAAGACCTAGGCTTCACCCCTTTGATAAATAGCTCCTTAATGAATGATTCTTTTTGAAAGTCTTGTCTGTACTCTATGAAAAGTAAACATGAAGTGTTAAGCAAGCTAAAATAATTTAGGGCTTTGGTGGAAATGCAACTATGCGTGATCAAATTAGTTTGTTCAGACAATGGAGGTTACTTCTTCGAAGAGTTTAATTATTATTTGAAAGAGTTTGGAATAAAGAGGGAGTTATCAGTGTCCTGTTACTGTGCAGTGAAATGAATTAGTTTAGAGAAGGAACATGACCACCATAGTACTGGCTCTGTCCATGATCTACGACAATGATATACTCATGTATCTTGAGTGGTTAATATCTTGAATAGGTGCCAGTACACCAGATTGAAGTACAAAATGCTTGAGTAGGTCTTCATAGGAATGGAGTCAGATGGATCCCTTCTATCATTGTCCTCTTAATGTCTGTGCATGTCTTTAAGAGGACAAAAATGGAGCCTTTGAGTATGAAAGACATCCTTGTTGGGGTGTAGCAAGTCAACTTTGTAGGGTGTAGGATGATATATTTGTGGAGCATAGCAATCAAGAGAGGGCTTTTTGAGTCTACATGTTTTGAAATTGATATTCCTTGGGTTGACTACAGCAATGGAAGAGCTCAAGAAACCTATCGTACTGACATGAGATTAGCACTCAAATCTGGATTTTATCGACTCTATTCAACAAGGGGAGGTCACACTGTCTTGAAGTTCAGAAAGAAGCTTTCTCATTTCGTATGTCATAGAGTAGAATACTAGGTAGTCCAAATCATCAATTAATGTTAGCCATCCACCGAAGGAGTTTCTATCTTGGTTATCTTTCTCTCTTATGTATTTTATTGTTGCAGAGATTATTTTCTAGTGATTAGTTGATTGGTTTGCTGCCAAGGCACATAGTGTAACTTCATTAGCTAGAAGACTGTCTAGGAGATTGTATCAATATTTGAGGGATTTGGTCATTGTTTCTAGAGGATTGTTCAGAATCAAGTATGTTACAGATGGAAGTATAGAAATTACCAGGTCAAGTCTGTGGCATTGGGTACTCTCGAAAAGAGGAGTTGACTAAAATGAAACTCTTGCTGTGGTTGCATATTATACCCTCTTTAGAACATTGTGTCTTTTGCTACTTGTTTCACATGGAGTTTGCATCAGATATATTTAAAAGTAGTCTTTTGCATATTTTGATTGTAGAGGAACTATACATTGATCAGCCTAAAAGATTTGAAATACTTGGGCACGGCACTCATTTGTAGATTGAAGGCCTCGTGCGGCCTGAAGGAGGCACCACTATTATGATTGGCAAAAGTTGTAATTTTTAAGGGGCACTGATAAATTCTAATCTCGATTTTGTCATTTAATAAATCAGATCTGGTTCTCTTGGTGGTTATCTGAAATGATTTTATTTTTTTCTTGAATTCTAAGAAACTTATACAGTGTGTGGAACAGAAACCAATGAGTTTTAATTTCTAATATTAAGGATATGGGTTGCTACATTAATTCTTGGAATTGGAGGATTAACTCATACTAAGGATGTGGGCTGCTACATTGATTCTTGGAATCGAAGGTTTTGCTGGTTGATGGAATTGCCTTCCTTGGGTAAGGTAGGTGCATGGAGGATTTAGCCATTGAGTTCAATATTAAGGATATGGGGCTGCTACATAAAATCTTGGAATTGTAGATTTCGCAAGTTGATGGTTTACCATCTTTGGGCAAGAGAGGTACATACTGAAGATCTTAAATCTCTTTTAGATGCTACGATGCAGACAATTTCAACCACTAGGTACCAGTTTGAGGATTACAGATGAACCTAATCAATGCTGGGACTCACTTATGCTTTGCACTGTATACCTTGAGCTAGTTCATGTTAGGGTTGTTGCAGCTGTATTGGAAATCTGCAAGGCATGTTCCTTGATGTTTGAAGAGTGTTCTTTGCCATTGTATTAGAGATATGATATGGGAAGATTTGTCTGCATAGAGTCATTGATTTGACTGGGCAGCAGATGTAGTAGAGTGTGTTACGGTATCTTAAGTTAATTGTGGGGCAATTGGCTTCTGCAAATTGATGGAAAATTGCCTCTAGCATACACAGATTCTTCAATGCTACAGATATGAGTACTGCTGCTTCAGGGTATTGATCAAGTTTGCCCTTCACTTTACTCTTGGATGCATCTCGGGTGAACCTAAGGTCAATCTGTAGCTAATCTATTATGTTAAACTGGTTTATCACGGGCACTCAACACCTGTCAAGTTTCTTGTGCTGGCTAGGATCAGCAAGCCAGTTCATCTGAGAACATATCCATGCTTGTCACAATTAGGTCAAATTGCCAAAAAATGGTCTAAGTTGAAAAAACTTTTCCCAGCCTCTTCAAAATCGGCAGTGGTTTAGGGTTTGACATCTTTTAGTTTTATGTGCTTTATTTTAAACTTGCATGACATAGTTTTCTGTCTTATTATTGTGTTAATATATTTTTACTATGGTTAACAGTGTATGCTAGACTATCTAGACTTGGATGCTTCCATATCCCACCTATGTTTTTGGGTACTGTTTTTGGTGTGTTCGTGTTTGTTGGTGTTGCAATTTTTTCCTTGTGTCAGATATGGCGGAGTAAAATTATGCAAAATACAGTCAAGTAAAAACTATTGAAAATATCCATACTTTGCAAACAATATATACAGAATTGAAAACATAATTGATGGTAAGAAAGATAATTGAAGACATATATCATATATGTCAAATCAATACAACAATCAATAATCTCCATCTTGCTCTTTGTTTAGAGGATGAAACCAATCACTTGTTTATTTGACCCATTAGCAACTAGAGCGCCTCTCCCACTATATACGTTTTGAATACAAACCCCAACATCCTCTAAAGTGACAATGGCAAGCCATGCGACAAATACATCCAAGTCAACACCCTTAGTGTTCACATCCCAATTCTTTGACGCCACTTGCTTTTTGTAGTAAGGTATTTTGTATAGGTGCCTCAAGATCCTCCAAAATGACAATGACAAGCCTTGCAAAAATAAAAGTCAGCACTCTTAGTGTTTATATGCCCTTTGCTTTTTGTAGTTGATAATGGCAAGCTGAGCAACACATCCTAGCCAATAACCTTAGTATTTACAACCCAATTCTTTGATGCCCCTTGCTTTTTATAGCTGACTTAAGTGATAGGAGCTGCAAGTTTGGTTGCACAAAAAGAAAATGCTCTACCTTTTCTGGTGCAGCCCATCAATTTTTATAAAGTAAGTGGATAAAGGATTACGTAGTCTAGTTTAACTCATTCTAAGAAGAACTTTGTACGTAATATATATAGCTGCAGAAGAATAATAAGAATGTTAAAATTAAAAGTCTCATTTATGATAAAATTTTGATTGCAAGTATTAGTGGCAATGATGCGTTATACTTAGTAAATCATCATTTTTTGACTTAGATGTCATTTGGAGAATGTGAACTTTAATCTCCAAATAAGCTTAATAAGATTTGAAGCTGGATTGCCAAAATGAGAACTTAAAATTTTAATGAACTGAACTCAATACTTTGTAGTGGTTTGAGTTAGGGTTTAAATGTTGATTTTAGTTTAAAGAGGTCCCCACCTGCCCAAAAAAATAAAAAATAAAAAACTGTAGCTCTCTTTTGGGTTCATTGATGATTAGGGTCAATTATGGGCCACATACCAGGCGAATCCAGATTCTTAGTTGCTTGTCTTTCATTACTTGATGTGGGGTCCTTTCCTTGGTTTACCTAGGATGAAGTCCTAGGCTTATTCTAAATTCTAATTTTAAGTTGAGGTCTTCTGATGCAACTTGAGTGAACTTAGGGCCCGTTTGGTTGCTGGCATAGGAATTGAAAATTAGAAGAGAAAAATGGAATAGGACTGGAATTAAATTCTATTTTTTTAATAAAAAAACAGATTGGGAATATGAATGGCTATTCTAATTCCATCTATTTTTTGGCATAGACATATGCTCATTTTGGGGGCAAAATTGGAATATGTCTTCCTATTCCCAATTCTGATTGAGCATACCAAACAGCGAATATAGAACATATTCTAATTTTCTCTTCCTATTCCACTCTATTCCAGCAACCAAACGGGCCCTTAAGTTTTTAAAAGTTTGGCACATCTTTTTGGGCAAGTTTAAGTTATGCCTAGCCAGGGGATTTGATTTATTTCCTCTTTCATGTATGTAAGTGATTTATAAGATCCAGTGACAAAAGCCAAAGTGGGCACGCAACTTCATGGAGTTTCATTTGTGAATACTTTAGGTTTTTATTTTGGAGTGTAGATTAAGAGGTGGACTGTCAAGGGTGGAGATTCATTGATCTCTTTAAAAGGTGTTATACAACACCCTGAGGGCTCATTTACAGCTCATTATGTGATGAAAATTTCTGTTTATTACTGCTGCAACCTGACTAGAGGATATAAACCCCTGAGTATCCCTGGTCTCAATGAGACACAAGGGCTCACCCTAATCAGAAGTGTGTTTTGGTGGAATAATTCCGGTTTGTGAAACATTAGCACATTGCAAATTCTAAAGCTGTAAGTGTCTTTTGGGTTGGCGATCAATTAGAGGAAGATATCAGCATTGAAGATTCAGATTGATGTACATCTACAACTGTACATTGTCAATTTTTGAGTACCTTATGGGGTAGGCTGCAAAGGAGCAGCTAAATCAGTCTGTTTGCCGGTCTTCTTTGGAGCCTAGTGCCTATTAGAGGGATGACTAGGGTTTGATAAAGTTTAGAAATAAGTCTGAGGTACATGTGCTTCAATCCATCAATGTTCCCATCTATAACTCGGGAAAATCAGACATGCTTTTCTGAAAATTCTGGGTTATTTTGTATTTCTCTCTGATCATAATAACAATCTCAAATTTCTGTTTAAGTGTCTAAATCTTCTCTGAATTCTGAGATGTAATGAGAATAATCTGATGCAAATTCATTTCCAGATTTATGCCTAGTTGCAGAGGTTATTTTCTTGTTATCAGTTTGTGCCCTAGTTTGTAGATTTTACTGTTTTCTTTTTAATATTCCATCTGGGGATATTATGCTAGATGTGCATGGCACAGCTAGGGAAGTTCTTTTAAATTTATAATCAATCACATGATGAAATTGATGCTCTTAATGAAGAGGAATATAAGATTTTTTTTGTTTGTTTATACTTTGCAGATTGTTGCTTGTAGTTCTGCCCAACTTAATTTTTGTTTAATTTATCATGTCATCTTGGCTTTGATTTATTCTGAGCCATACCAAGCTAATTCTTTACTAGCACTATACCAATACTAGATCTGGTGAATTTAACTTTATACTGATAGTTGCGTCAAAGTCATGATCCATCAAAGTGTAGAGACTCTGGCATTGTTAGTTCAAGGAGAAGTTGCAAATAGGTCCTTGAGTTTCTTTCCTCACAGAAGGAGGTTGCCCATGTTCTAACGAAGGACCTACAGAGTTGTAGATTGAATTGCTTTGAGAGCAGCTCAGAATGGTGAAGGATCTGTTCTTCACAAAGAGGGAGTGTGTGTTGGGTTGTTCGTAACAATTCTCCATAATTTGCTCTGACTATTTTTCCTCTTTTAAGGCCATCCCATTTTTAGAAATTGCCTTCTTTTAGAATTTTTTAGTCTAAAAAGGTTCCACTTTTGATTAAGGAGTTCACATTTAAGAAAAATAGATTGTGACAATATGTTTGAATTAGAAGGTCCTATTTAATGTGTCATCTATTTCTTGAATGAACTGATTATATGTAGCAGTATTTTAACTCTTATTCAGAGTCAATTGATTGTTGATTAGACTAGGGAATGGTTAGATTGTTATTATAAGCAAGTTATTTCTCTTTGTTCATGATGAAGTATGTTGAAAAGCTTTAAATCTTGCCAGTATCATTAGGTCTGTCAGATTGTCTGTGTCAGATATGGGTGAATGTTTATTGTTGTCTTAAGTTCATGTTCAAGATCTGATTAATGAGATTTTTTTGGAGGAGGTATTCCCTTCGTTGTTCCTCGTATCTTATTGCTTTATTAATATTATTAATAATTTTTGTGCTACTTTGATATTTAATAGAATCTTTCTTGAGGCCTGTGTAGTTTTTGATATTTTGTTACTATTTACTTGATCTACTATTTTAATCCAGTTGTTTGTAATATTGCTTACAATTGGTTTGTGTTAAAGAGTTTTCACTTTTTAGTTCTTAGGGAACAGATATGCTACTTATGTATGATTTAATTTTTTGAACATATTGGATTTCTCTAGATCTGTGGTTGTTTATCTTGTTGATGTTCCTGCATGTCGATGCTTCAGTGTTAGTCTGTTTAAATATTTATTTTCTTTTTAATACATTTTGATAAATCATTGTGAATGGAGTTGTTTGTTTGCATTACTATGGAAGCATTGCAGTTGATTTGTAACTGACTGTGCCTGTGTATGCTGTGTATACAGCTTAGTGTCCAAGACATGGGAAAAAAAAATGTAATAATGGGCATGTGTTGTGTTGTAATAGTGTGTCTTATTTTTTTTTAATACAAATCACTTATGCAACTGTTTTTCTGGGCCAAGATTGTGTAAAAAGTTTTTTATCATCAAACAGATAACATTTCATGGATTGTGTAATAAGTTTTTTACACAATCTTGGCCCAGAAAAACAGTTGCATAATTCATGGATTGTGGAAATCTCCTAACTGCAACAAAGCAGTTAGTTTTCCATTGCATAGCTATAAAGCAATGCTCACATATGAATGGTAGTGTTTTTAAAAAAATGTTTTCAGTTTTAAATCATTTTCTGTTAACTTCTTAGGGGATTACTGAAACATTCATCAAACAGATAACATTTCTTCTCCACATTCAAGAAGTGACTGATTAACTCTGGTCTAGTTATAGTCAGTTTATTGCTCAACATAATGGTTGTGTAATATCCCCAGTTTGAAGTTCACATTGCAAGTACTTTGCCAAAACTGAAATAATGATTGCAAAGAATTACACGGCATCAAATAAATATCAATTTGCTATGCAATTGACCCTATATAATGATGGTATTCGTCTAAGACGCAATTGAGTTAAAAAATGACAACATAATTCTTCTACCATCATTAAGAAATTAATTATTGACGAGAATAAACAATGACTTATGAACAGCAATCATGGCACTATTGATGGAGTAGAAGATTCACAGTTCCTGAGACACTAACACTACATCATGACATAGAATGATGCTACGGAGACCACACACTTTAAGTTCCAAAGATATCAATTGAATCTAATAAAAATGTCCAGTATAATAATATTGGTGGGAGTATATGAAGGCAGCTGTCAAAGTATGCACAAGACTAAGTGGATGACTCAGCAAAATTTATAATCAACATCTAATGCAGTCAAATAGTCATCAACGTGTCAAGGCACCATGATGTGGGAAGAAAGAACAGAAACAATGGCGGTCGATCAACTCATAGGAAGAGTGGTAATATCTCAAATAACTAGTTGAATTATCATGATGACGACTGGTTTATGATAAGCAGTGGTGTAATACATGTTATTGGTGCTACTCAAAACTATGTCAATGAAAAGTAGAGACGGCAATAGTTTATCATCACGACAGAGAGTTGGCAGAGATTGTGTGATAGAACTAGATAAGTGTTGTCTATATAGTGTTAATATTACTAAGCTGACCATTACTAATCAGTGATGATTGAGATGAAGTGTCATTGGTTAATATAATAATCAAACTGATTATGAATTCGTTGAGGAAGATGACTATTCGATCATACCTCTTCATCCTTAATCACAAGTATATAATGCTGTTCACCTTATTCTATCAAGGCATATTGGAGAAAACTTATTTATTTGTTATGCTTTAAGGATCCCTCTATACAAGAGTGTAATACCTTTTCCATCACATTTTAGTGCAAGCATGTAGATCAGAAACAACATCACCGAGCATATTGTAATCATCATATCAGACACAGCCCTATAAACAGTTTTTAGAGCATTTATTAATCGATATATGAGTCATGGCCTGCAGAAGCTACAGATTCATTATTGCAGATCAGACACGACAAGCAGTGCAAGGAACTGAGACTCATCTCAGTCATTGCATATAATTCCTGTATATCAGAAACAGCAAAAACACATCATTTTGTAATCGATTGTTACAAGAACATAATTGTTCTGTATATAAAATATTTAATGCATATTTATTACGTTGCCTATGCATTTGGAATTAAGTCCCAATCAATCATATCAGATTTTCCATTAATTGCCTAATTAACAGATGTCAGAAACATTAAGAAATTGCTTTATATTTATTAACTGCCCATAAAAGCATTGTGAAGAACTCAGTAGTGGTCCATATTAGAAAAAGGGGACATTACATGTTAGTGTCTATTTCACAGCTATTCATTAGCAGTATATGACCCCCCTACATTTTATCAATCATTTGAGTGGTCTTTTGCCTAGCTGTACACTTTTGTGTAGATATAGGCGGTGTAAACATTCAACCACTTAATCTTAATTTGGAGATGAGGAAACCATATAAACTTGCAATAACTTGCTTAACGGATTTGGGATATTTACAGTCAAGTTAGACTTTTACTAATACAGAAAGGTATAGCTGAAAATAAATATTTTAGAAGGTCAAGATCAGCACGATGCATCATTTCTCATGTTAAAATATCATCTGCTTTTTAGGTAGTTGATTGTGCAACTGCTCGAGCTTATGCCTGGAAATGGGTGGAAATTAATTGTTTGAGCATGACACTAATTATAGATTTGACATACAAGCACACAAATTAGGCTTTATTCTATTCATAATTAAGCAAGATGGTATTAATTTGGAAGATTAAGTTCTTCATCATGCATCAATATAGTTATCTCATGGAATCTCTTAAGAGTGGTTGGCATTTGAAGTGTTTTCCAATTTAAATTTTCCTTATGGTTTCCTTTATTTGAATCTCATTTAATTTTCGTTTTAAAACACCATCAATGATTTATACAGTTTACCTGATGATTTTAATGAAGGATTTCTCTGAATTGTGCTTGGCTTGAATTTTTGTTTCTTATTAATGTTAATCTTTGTGATGCATATTTAGGAGCCTAGTATGGATTGGCTATATAAAAATTAGCTTACTTTTGTGTTAAGAGGTACGATTCTATATGAATGCACACAAACTAAAAATCACTTTGAATCTGAACTTGTCTGCAGTTGTGACTGGGGAAACCGAAGCAAGTCAATTTTAGCAGTTAAAAACCAGCAAGTATATTTCCAAGGAGATGAGCAGAGCATGTGGAACCCTGGTGAATGCCATGTTCTTGGTTGTGAGCTGCATTGCAAGTTATCGGAGTCCAAAAAGCGGGAAGCTTTTGATCTTCACGAAGTTTTTAAGAGCTTGCCAACTCTTGACCATGGAAGGAAGCACTACTCTACATCGATCAAACTTGCAAAATCTTCGAAGGGTCCGGGCATCTGGGATGTTCCTCATGATGTTTTAACTACTGTATTAAGTAGACTCATGCCAAGGGACCTGTTCTCAGTTTCTGCAACGTGCCACCATTTAAGGTCATTGGCTGTGTCAATCATGCCTTGTATGAATGTTAAACTTTTTCCTCATCAGCAGGTTGCAGTTGAATGGATGCTTCAACGTGAGCGAAGCACTGAGGTCATGACACATCCTCTCTATCGTGATATGGTTACCGAAGATGGTTTCCAGTTTTATATTAATTTAGTTTCAGGTGAAGTATCACCTGGGATGGCTCCTACGGTAACAGGATTTAGGGGTGGCATGTTTTGTGATGAACCTGGCCTCGGTAAAACGGTAACAGCCTTGTCCCTTGTCCTTAAGACTCAGGGTACGTTGGCAGATCCACCTGAAGGAATGCAGGTAAAATGGTGTGACCACAGTTCAGGTCAGAAATATGGTTATTATGAAATTAGTGCAAGCAATTCTTCAGCAGGCCGTATCATGTCAATGTGGAATAAATGCATGACGCTTAATGCTCGACGCAACCAAGTTTATACAGGTTCTGATTTTCCAGTTGATTTTACAGAAGGAAATTTGGATTCTTCCCTCTCTACCCCTCCATTAAAGAGGTCAAGGTTGACAGCTTCAGTGCCACACACTGGTTCAGTAAACTTTGTCAGGGATATGTTAACTCCCTTTTCATCCTTTAATCTGAAGCACTCTTTTTCAACAGCTCCATCTAATCGATATACTAGAAGCTTTAGCCAAATTAAGAGAAATCTGCTAGCAACATTTGAAGAACCTTCAACATCTTGCAGTCACGAGGATGGAAGGAGGGCTAGACGGCAGGAGAGATCACACAGAGATAGCTCCTCTACACTTGCCAGCCTGTCTAAACCACAAAGGTCATCATCCCGCATCAATAGCAAGAGGAGGAAACAAAAATCTTCTACTATGAATGAAAGTGATGAGACTTGGGTACAGTGTGATGCCTGCAGCAAGTGGCGGAAACTACCATTTGGAACTGGACGACCAGATGACAGCCTTGCTTGGTTTTGTAGTATGAACAGGGATGTACTTCGACAAAATTGCTCGGCCCCAGAAGAGAATTGGGATGCTAGTAGGTCTATTACATCTATGCCGGGTTTCCACAATCAGGGGACATCACCTGGACAGGAACAGAATATATGTTTCTTTACAAGTATACTTAAGGAATATGCTTCATTGCTCAACTCAGAAACAAAGCAGGCATTGACTTGGCTAGCAAATCTCACCCCTGAAAAGCTTTCAAAGATGGAAACCACAGGTGTTACACTTCCTCCTGGTTTAAGGATGGTTTCAGTGTCTGGACAAGATTTGCATGGCTATTATAAAATATTTCAGGCATTTGGCCTTATACAAAGAAAGGAAGGGAAGGGCATTACTAGATGGTGTTATCCACGCGGTCTGCTTGATCTTGTATTTGATGTTTTGGCTTTGAAAATTTCTCTAACCAGACCAGTTGATGTAGTTAGACTATACTTGTCTAGAGCAACTCTCATTGTAGTGCCTGCAAATCTAGTAGAGCACTGGAAAAACCAAATTTTGAAACACATTAGGCCTGGACAAGTGCGGTTGTTCATTTGGGTTGACCAGAGAAAACCTCCCCTTGCACACAACCTTGCATGGGACTATGACATTGTGATCACTACTTTCCCACGCTTGAGTGCAGAATGGAGTCTTCGGGAGAGCAGTGTATTGATGCGAGTGCATTGGGTGCGGGTCATTTTAGACGAGGGTCATACACTTGGTTCCAGTTTGAACCTTACAAATAAGTTACAAATGGCAATATCTTTAACTGCTTCCTGCCGGTGGCTGTTAACTGGCACACCAATGCCAAACACGCCGAATAGTCAAGTGGCTCACTTGCAGCCTATGCTAAAGTTTCTTCATGAAGAAGCATATGGACTTCATCCAAAGTCGTGGGAGAGTGGTATTCTTCGTCCATTTGAAGCTGAGATGGAGGAAGGACGTTCACGCCTTTTACAACTCCTTCAGAGGTGCATGATAAGTGCCAGGAAAGCAGATTTAAAGAATATTCCTGCCTGCATTAAAAAAGTTACTTTTCTTCATTTTACAGAGGAACATGCAAAAAGTTACAATGAGCTGGTAGTGACGGTTAGACGCAATATTCTAATGGCAGATTGGAATGATCCTTCTCATGTTGAATCTCTCCTCAATCCAAAACAGTGGAAGTTTCGTAGCAACACCATTCGAAATGTGCGTCTATCTTGCTGTGTTGCAGGCCACATAAAGGTAAAAAATGCAGGGGAGGATATTCAAGAGACCATGGATATCCTTGTCGAGCAAGGCTTAGATCCTTCATCAGAGGAATATGTTATCATAAAGCATTGTCTTCTTTGTGGAGGAAATTGTTTCAGGTTGGGATTTTCCTATCCTTGAAATTTTAGTTTATGGTCCTGTATATAAAATCTTAAGCTATGTTTTTTCCCAGAAGTCTGATCAAATTATTGAAACTGGAAACTGTGGGTTTCACAGATGTCAGGAATGGTGCAGGCTACCAATTATTACACCATGTAGGCACTTGCTATGCCTTGACTGTGTTGCCCTTGATAGTGAAAAATGCACCTTGCCTGGTTGTACTTATTCATACAAGATGCAGAGTCCAGAAATATTGGCTCGCCCTGAAAATCCAAATCCAAAATGGCCTGTTCCTCAAGACCTTATTGAATTACAACCATCTTACAATCAGGTGAGATAAATGCATTTAGATGCATGGATTATATTTAAAGATTGCTAGCCTCCTTCCATTTTCTTGTCTTACTCTTAAAGTTGAAGTGGTTAATCATGGTACACTCTTGGGGATGTACTTTTGTGTGGTGATACTGTTTCTTTTATATATGATTCTCTGCAGGATAGTTGGGATCCTGATTGGCATGCAACAACAAGCAGTAAAGTTGCATATTTAGTTGAAAGGTTAAAATCATTGCGTGATAGGAACAGACAGATGGGTTATTGTTTAGATAACAAGGATCTTTCAAAAGACATGGAAGAAATCTCTGAGCATAGAAGCATTGATTTTGTAGACAAAATGATTTTAGGTGAAGCTGCTGACTTATCAGATAATAGTCATAGGAAATTGCCAGAGAAAGCAATAATTTTTTCCCAGTTTCTTGAGCACATACATGTTGTTGAGCGACAGGTATACTAATGTCCAAACTTAATGATCCATTACTTTGTTTGATAATGAATCCTTTTATGAGTATTACTTTTGTGTGACAGTTGACAGGTGCAGGTATTGGATATGTTGGGATGTATAGTCCAATGCATTCCAGTAACAAGGTTTGCACCAGGCATTTAATTTTCTTTCAAAGATAGCCCTTAAGATCAGATTAATTTCTACCTTTTATAACTGATACTTTGTTGATTGTGAGGATATGTGCAGGTCAAGTCATTAATTACATTTCAAAAGGATGTAGATTGCATGGTTCTTATAATGGATGGAAGTGCTGCCCTGGGACTAGACCTTAGCTTTGTCACCCATGTTTTTTTGATGGAGCCCATATGGGATAGAAGGTAACATTTCTTCTTAGTTACCCTGGAGCTTGGGTCCAGATCTGGATTCGTCTGGGTTTGGATTTGTGCTTGGGTCCGGATCCGGGTCCCTAATTGGGACTGTGGGCCATAAAAGTGTTTCAAATTACATTAAAATATCATTTAAAAAATATTTCCAATGTATGATTTTCTTTACAATATTAACATTGATTAATGGAGCGAGTATTTAATGTTTACCTTTGACATTTGGCATTGATCAATGATCAAGTAACATTGATATATTCATACTATGAAATGACTTTGTAAGTTACTTTTACAACTATGCATGTTTCTCATTTTTTTGCCTGAACCCATCCATGAACCCAAATGGGAAATTTTTTTTGCCTGAACCCACTAACCCGAATCCGTCTCTGAACCCGAATTGGCAACTTAGCATTTCTTTGTTGAGTGACGTTATGCTTCCATTCTTACTAGAATGAAATTAAGTTAAACAGAGATAAGAATGGCTAATGAAATGGTAACTAGTGTAAGACTGGTGGCATGGTAGTATTTTATGGATAATCGTATTGTTTCAGTAGTCCGAATTGATAACTAGTTTTCTGCTTTAATCAGCATGGAGGAACAAGTAATTAGTAGGGCACATCGCATGGGAGCTACTCGACCAATTTATGTAGAGACATTGGCTATGCGCGGTACGATCGAAGAACAAATGATGGAATTTTTGCAGGTAGATTTAGAACATTTTTATGTTTAACAAAATATTTGCTGGAGGATAATTCATATCTCATCAGAAAAAATATTTTAACAATGCAAGTAAAAGTCTGGAAAACTCGAAACATGTTTCAACTGGTTAAAATAAATGCTGATAGTGAAAGGGTGTTTTAGGAGTATTCAGATTCATATAGTTGAATTTAGATCTTATAAGTTTGATGTTATTTTACAAATGTCTTTTATTAAAAAACATCAGATACGTATAATTCTCACTTGAACATGTCATGGTAATTCATTTTCAAACAATTAACTGCTGGTTTAAAACTTAGGAAGTACCTTTTTATTGTATTCTTCACCATAACTAATCCTACCACTAATTGAAACTTATCTATAAGTATTTTCTGGCTTCATTTTCAACTTGTCAAATTTTTTTGTGTTTTTTCCTGGAATGTATGTTTCTGCAAATACTAAATAATAGCGAATTAATTGTTGAAAAATTCTGTTGCGTCTTTGCAAAAGAGGTAGCAATGAAAATGGTTAGTACTAGTGAGGTGGGGAGCACTTTTTTCTGCTCTATATTTGATGGACAAGGAGAGGTAATGATTCAGTTATTTCATCACTGACTTATAATATTTGATGCAGGATCCTGTAGAGCATAGGAGAGCGATCAAGGATTACATCCCTACCTTGAATCAAGAAGGTCAGAAGTGCCAACGCACATTGCACGATTTTGCAGAGAGCAATTATCTGGCTCAGCTTAGCTTTGTGCGAACGAAAGGAACAACATAGAGGTATTCCCTTGGAAGAAACCACTTCTATCTATTTAACGTTCCAATCAGAAATCATCTGAATATAAAAGGCATCCTAATATAATTTTCTATCCAAAATATTGATCTTAATAATTGGAAAGGTTGTTTTTAACTATTCATCTTACTCATTGGAAAAATGGCTTTGATCTTAGTTTTTGGAAAGACGTCTTGATATAAGAGTAGGTCTAGTCAAGGTGGAGTCCATCACTACTTGGCTTACTTCAAGGAGTGCCATAGAAATGAGGAGCTTTGTAAGTGGAGTCCAATTCATGAGGAATATCCTTTTTGTATTCCTTAGCTACAGCTATCCATGTGGTTGCAGCCAAGGTTAAGAGATTTCAATGGAGCAAGGATCATGATTCTTTTGAGTTTACTTAAATATAAAATCAATCATGCTCTATTGCCGTGGTCTTTCGAATTTGCAACAACATTTCATGCTAGAGACTGATGCAGGTAAACCTATGGGTGCTGTCTTATTTGGAAGTAAGCTAGTTTGTCATTACTAAGTGCATTGTACTCAAGCAGTTAGAGGATATCCGATTTGTGATAAAAAATTGCATGCACTAGCTTTGGCAGTCAAGAAATGATGTTATTTATTGTGTAAATAAACTCTTGTGGATGATAACAAACAAAATTATTTGCAAGCACAAAATAAGTTGTTTAGGGCAAGACACTACACCTGGATGGAATTTCACAACAATTCAATTTTGCTATCAAATACAACACGGGAGGCATAAACATTATGGCTGATAAGCTATCCTGGCTACCTATCTAATGCCACTGCCAGCTGTAGCATTGGCTATGGTTAACTTGAGTCCTTTACGAAAGAGGTACACAATAATGAATATGCCTTTGATTTTGAATTTTGGGGACATTCAAGCAATCAAAAAACTCAAAAGGTTTTAGAGAGTGAAGAAGATCTCTACCTTAAAGATGTCATGCACTACAAGGTGGGCAAATTGTGTGTACTGAATGAACAAACACTCTTATTGATGAGAAGATTTTACCTATAAAGTTGTGTGTTAGTTGGATTTGGCAAGATTACTCGTATGCAAAGGTATGTATGTGGGCCTAAAATGCAGTAAGTAAAGGAGAAATTGAATGGAAATGGCTCATTCTATGGACAAAAAGCCATGAAAAAGTGTTGCCATCGATTTTGTGGGTAAATACGAGTAAGTAAACATGGACACAATTTTTCTTTTCTAGCTATCAATAGATGTTTTGGTTCCCAAAACCGCAGATTGGAATCCTATGAGCCTTGCCTGTGCGATGTTGAGATATCCAACCGGTTAAGGCCAACTTGACGGGATTGATCGATACGATCCAAATCCCCTACGCTTCTGACTCTACAAAACCAAGAAGGGTGTACCTGATCCTGGACAACAACCATAAATCCAAGATGCTTATAGCAGATTGATTAGAACACGAATATATTGAAAGTTTCGCAGAGGGCAAGGATTATAGAAAACCTCAAACTTGCAAATTATGAATTAAAAATAAAAGTAAATGACTATATAAATGTGATAATGTTTTAAATAAAAAATGAATGCAACAAATGAATATATTAATTCCTCAAGGGAAAGAAATGAAACAGTTGCCAACATATGGATTATGAGTCAAGAGTAAAAGACCGTTGGTTTTATAAGTTGAAATGTACAACTTTATAAAATTCAATATATTTAAACTATAAACAATTTTAACAATTTAGATGCAACAGATCAATTATATGAATGCAATTTTAAACCAGTCTAAGATTGCGGAGACAAACTAGACATAAATACGAAAACAATTAAATATTTCACAATATCTATGTTTATCAAATTTAAAATGCAATAATGTAATCCCTGCTCATAATGATATTTGCTCTCCATCAAAATCTGGAAACCATGCTTCGCACTGCAAGCTATTATTGATACTTCCGTCCTGATGACCTTTATAACGTAAGGTAAGATTTGATGCCATAACTTTTTATGTAAACATTAGTGCCTTGTTTTGTATTCCTGTACTTCTAATATTATATGACCATTATTTACATCTGATCTCCATATCTGAAAACAGACTTCAGGAACTTCAACAATTAACTGCCGGAAGAATCTTAAACAAGGCCCACTTGTTACTCCACTCATTTGCACTATCTCTGACTAGTATTTACATCATTATTACCTTCATATCGACTGGTAGCAAAAGTCAGAAAGTATCACTGTTGATGCTCAGGATATACAACTATCCAAAGTTAGATATGCTTCAAATCTTTCTCTCAACAAACTTCTGTCTCTGGTTGGCATTTAAAATGTACTCATATTGACATTATAGAGTGGATTCATGATCTAAGTAAGTCCTTCAATCCTGACTTTGCACAACATATGCTAAAATCTCCTTTGACTGATGAACAGGCTGGATGCATCAGATCAACATTAGCACCTGTCTTTTTGACTTCAATATCTGATCAAAGAGCTCTCCATCTTTACATAACTCCATCAGTTTGTGCACATGATCGTCATCATCTTTAGATGCATTGCAGAAATGGATTTTAATAATGGAGGCTGATACTCATAAAATATGCCCAAATAGATGCCTAAATTTTTTGAATTTTAAGGCTCCATCAGTGGCTCTTGCTGAGGACATATGCTCCTTGTGAGCATAGTGAGAATTCCAGCTATCTCTGGAGGAGCAGACCAAGCACCCATGCTGAGCATAATGCACAGTGAAATTGGGTGGCCCTCAGGGCCCCCAAACAAGTGAACACTGATTCTTTCTTCTATCAAACACCTTATTCTGATCATTCAATACCTTGGATTTCCTGAATATGATATCATATCTTTTGTGAGTAAAATATGATCCGTTAGCAAATAAAAAATAATCATCATTTGACATGTGTTTTTCTTGTTCAAGATTAGAATTAACATTTGTCCAACCAATTGGATCATTTAAATAGAAATAAATTTCATCATCTTTAAATCCAAACATCTGATCTCTTACTTCATTGACTCGATCAATATATGTGGAAGAAATTTTTTCAAAAGAAAGATGATAAAAACTTAAAAACATCTCCCTGACCATATTGTTAACAAATATTATCACAGGGTCTTCAAGGATACTTACCTTGGTAGGTTGCTCATACTTCATTCCTGTGTCAAATGTATCATACTTATGAGCATTACTTATTGCTGCTAGTTCATCAATGCAATCCTTGACCTTTGACTTTTGTTTTGCTGTTGGGAAGTCATTAAGTGTGTTGTGATATTTGCTGAATGGAAGGTTCGTATTTATGTAATCAGTCACCCTTTTACTAGAACGAGTCACCTTTGTCTGATTTTCCTTTTGCACACACTCTGCCATACATTCCGAATAATTCTCCTCACAAGGAGATTTTGAATATAATCCGCATTCAAGCATTATTACTTCCATTTTGTCAAGAATCTGATCAATTGAGATATTTAAAAAATTTTCAGGACTAACACCGAACACGTCCTCCTCATTATGTACATTCGATTCCATCTCATCTTCACATCTTAAATGCAAAGGTTGATCATAAAATGGATTGGAAAATGGCTCTTCCTCTAAATATATTTCTCCACATATGCTATGATTTTCATTATTTTCAGGATCATCCTTAGGCATGTTATCATAGTGCTGATATATTTGATAGAAAAACTCTTCTTCAGACAATGGACTCAAAAAAAAAAACAGAAACCTCAGGAATATCTTCATGATAACCTTCATCTGAAACTCTCTCATGCTCATATATCACATGCTGTTCTACTTCATCTTCACAAGATATTTTGTCTAGATTCTCTATTGTTTCATTGTATAAAAGATCTGAAATGATTTGGAAGTCCCCCTTGGATGCATCTTCTTCTTCTTCCTGAATGGTAACATTCTCCTCAAGAAATGTATAAGAGCTACATTCTTCGTTCCCTTTTGCCAGTTCATCATATATGGGATCTGAAAATTCTTTGAAATTGTATCCAAATAGATCTCTTTCTATACTTAGACCACAATGCATCCCTTCAACAAATATATCCTCATGAGAAATGCATGCCCCTTTTGGCTCATTGTTTTCCTTCTCATGAAAGTGATATGCTTTTGACAAGATGACTGAATTTTCTTGTTCATTGAATGTTTCATACAACACATCTATTGTCTCATCAATCTGATTTTCTTTGTGTATGGGAAGAAAATTTTTACCCCCCTTTTCGACATACTTTTGATATTCCATGTGTAACAAGGTCGAAATCTCATCCACACTGAGATAATCCTCTTCATCATTTCCATTTTCTTCACAATCTAATTCCCTATCGGTCTCATCATGATTGAATTCTTCTTCGATTTCTTCTACATTTGAATCTGAAACGTTATTATGTTCATGCTTTACTTTGGCATCCTTTTCTTCATCTTTTATAGCTTGATCCCATATTTGAAGAAGAAGCTTCATATCAGGGTCCTTTGGCGAGATTCTCAACTGAAGAATTTTGTTTAGAAGTTCCTTGTAAGGAGGCTTAAAGCTTGATGGAATCCCATGATAAGTGTTCATCATTCTCAAAAATAAATGTGCTGAAGTCTCGCTTCATATCTTTCTCTATAGAAAAAGGCATCAAGTAGAGACATGTCAGAATCCTCTTCCATGTTGCAACTTTGATTTTCATCTTGTTCATAACACATCTCTTCTTCATGGCACACATCATCAAATTCAAATAGGAACCATCCTTCAAATTCTTTCCAAGATGAGATACATTGTGTGGGTAATGATTCATACACTTGTCTTGCATTGTCCTTCAATGTTCTGGCAAACGACTTCATTACTTGATCTTCCTCACAAATGTCATAATCTTCTATAAATGTGTAGAATGCATCCAAATGTTGATTTGCTGATTCATCCCATTCTCCATGGAACTTTGGTACCAATTGTGAAAGCTTTGGAGATAACTTGCTAAGTTCCTAATCAAAATTGCTGAAATCCAATGGATTGATGCCATCTGGAATAAAAAGCTTTCTCTAAAATGATCGATACATTTGAAAAAACTGTATAGTACTTTCTTTTAAGTCTTCTCCCTCAACAGAGTCACTAATGATTCAGGCACTTCTTTTGTAAAGTACCAATCAAAATACAATAGAGTCGCCACCTCCAAATAGAGGAAATGAATAATCTTTAAGAATCTGAGTTCTTCCTTCTAGCAGAGTATACCTCACCAAAGATCGAATCTATAGAAAAAGATTAAAGAAAAACATACAATATTCCTACAAGATCAAATCTTTATAAAGCAATTTAAGATTTATAAAATAATTCCGAGAAATTAAATGCACTGTAAAAACTTATCAATTTAGAACTTCAAATATATCAAAATGTTTCAACAAATTAAATAGAACCTAACTTTTACTAATCTTGAAATCAAAATTTCTTTAGGGTTTGTGTTGCAACTCTCGTCAGCAGAGTTGCCAATCTGTTGGATCCCAAAACTGCAAATTGGAATCCTACGAGCCTTGCTTGCTCGATGCTAGGATATCCAACCGGTTAAGGCCAACTTGATGGGATTGATCGATACGATCCAAATCCCCTGCGCTTCTGGCTCTGCAAAACCAAGGCGGGTGTACTTGATCTTGGACAACAACCTTAAATCCAAGACACATATAGTAGATTGATTAGAATGCGAATATATTGAAAGTTTCCCAAAGGGCAAGGATTATAGAAAACCTCAAACTTGCAAATTATGAATTAAAAATAAAAGTAAATGACTATATAAATGTGATCATGTTTTAAATAAAGAATGAATGCAACAAATGAATATATTAATTCCCCAAGGGAAAGAAATGAAACAGTTGCCAGTATATGGATTATGAATCAAGAGTAAAAGGCCAGTGCTTTAATTATATGGGCAATCAGAGTCAATATTATAAGTTGAAACATACAACTTTAGAAAATTCAATATATTTAAACTATAAACAATTTTAACAATTCAAACGCGACGGATCAATTATATGAATGCAATTTTAAACTAGTCTAAGATGCACTTTAACTCCTGCGGAGGCAAACTAGACAGAAATACGGAAACAATTAAATATTTCACAATATCTATGTTTATCAAATTTAAAATGCAATAATGACCAAGTCCACTAATTGGAACATTAAAATATATATAGAAAATAAATAAAAATATTTATAAAGTACACAACTTAATAATAATTTAAAACTCCAAAATTTAAAATAAATAATAATGCCAGAAATAAAATCGCAATAAAGACACTCCTTACAGATGATCTATCTCCTGCATTTCAATTCCGGAATCGCATATAAATTTGCTCTTTAATTCAATCCACAGGCTTTGATCAAGAATTCATTTCTTCGCCAATCGGAGAATATAATACATCATAAGTGCTTGAATATATAAAATTTAAGAACGGAGGTACTCTGTTGTATACTATTTAGTTTATATTATATAATCAAGGTTTCGGCTGTTTATTGATCAAAGAAAAATAAAAAATTATATATATATATGTGTGTGTGTGTGTGTGTGTGTGTGTAAGGTTTTAAAATATGAATATGAATTGTCTATCCTGTTTGATTTTACATGTCATATTTATAGGTGATGAAAAGGTATTGGTTACCTTTCCAAACTTTGCACCTCTTCAAATATTTAACAAATTACTTATAAATTTTTCAAATGCCTTGTATTTTATCGGGCTCTTAAAAAGATTAATTGATTGTTTTTGTATAGTTCAATTGGTTGAACTATTAAACTCCTGATGCACAAATTTGTATTGTCGTGAAATTCCCACCAAGACTATAGTCCGAGAAAATAATTTCTTTTTCCTGAGGCGAAGTATTTTCTTGGCATAGTGAAACCTGTAGAGACTTGGACGCTTGGACCTTTCCTTCCGCGCAGGTTCCACTCTATTCGAACACTCTTTGTGATTCGATTTTCCTTCTCTCAACGTCTTTGTCTGGGCATTTTGTGTTTGTTTGTTCTGATGCTCATATTTCTCCAGACACTCTTGTGCGTGATGGTTCCTTCATCCGAACGTACACCTACCACAAATAGACAGAGTGCTGTAAGTAAAATTGATGGGAAATACTACAAAAAGGGCTCGTGGAAATTGCTAATGCTAAGGAGAGCAAATATGCTTCAATGGCTTTCTTCAATTGATTTCTCCTCAGAGTAATCATATCTTTAATAATAAACTTTCGCTAGTATGAGATTTGACTTCCGGACACCCCCATTCATTCAACGGCACTATGTAAAGACGTGGCAAATAGATTTCAGGCTCCTTCGTATCACCATGCATCAAATTGCCACTAGCGACCTGTATTGCACTTAGCACCTCTATTGTGAATCATGCCTTATCCGTGTGGACCAGATGACTGCCATGATTGTAGATGGAGTATTGAATAGTTTCATGGCTCAAATTCCTTGTTTCTTCACTGTTGCACCTCATTCAGAGATCATAGCCGTAGACGTTTGCCTTCCATTTCTCCATATGGCGGTTAACCTTACCTCTACCGTTAATAACTATTGGCTTCACAAAAATCATCAGGTACATTCAAAGATTTGAAGTTCAAATGAATGCGTTCACCTTTCTTCAGGGACAAATCAAGAAGTTAAAGATTTACATTTAATATTTGATTATGACATATATACCCCATGTATGACTTGGAGAATTAAATTACTGGTTATCGACAATGGTATTATATTTATGCTGCTTAATAATGTCTCCAGTAATCACTGCTCATAATGATATTTGCTCTCCATCAAAATTTGGAAACCATGCTTAGCACTGCAAGCTATTATTGATACTTCTGTCCTGATGACCTTTATAACGTAAGGTAAGATCTGATGCCATAAATTTTTATGTAAACATTAGTGCCTTGCTTTGTATTCCTGCACTTCTAATATTATATGACCAGTATTTACATCTGATCTCCATATCTGAAAACAGACTTCAGGAACTTCAAAAATTAACTGCCGGAAGAATCTTAAACAAGGCCCACTTGTTACTCCACTCATTTGCACTATCTCTGACTAGTATTTACATCATCATTAACTTCATATTGACTGGTAGCAAAGATCAGAAAGTATTACTGTTGATGCTCAGGATATACAACTATCCAAAGTTAGATATGCTTCTAATCTTTCTCTCAAAAAACTTCTGTCTCTGGTTGCCATTTAAAATGTACCCATATTGACATTATAGAGTGGATTCATGATCTAAGTAAGTCCTTCAATCCTGACTTTGCACAACATATGCTAAAATCTCCTTTGACTGATGAACAGGCTGGCTGCATCAGATCAACATTAGCACCTGTCTTTTTGACTTCAATATCTGATCAAAGAGCTCTCCATCTTTACATAACTCCATCAGTTTGTGCACATGATCGTCATCATCTTTAGATGCATTGCAGAAATGGATTTTAATCATGGAGGCCGATACTCAGAAAATATGGCCAAATAGATGCCTAAAATTTTTGAATTTTAAGGCTCCATCAAGATGTAGCAAGATTTAGTTCATGCAAGGAGTCCGTCACTAGAAAGAGAAAGCAGAATTGTTCTTTACAAATGTTTGGGTGCACTTTGGGCTATTATAATCATCAATCTGTTGTTTTAAATGAAGATTCTAGATCTGTATGGAATTTCGATCGATGTTATGGGACAAAATTGATGCAATGATTGGAGATAGCTTTCCATTACTTGTAATTGATTTGGAAGGGCTACTGGAAATGAGGACAAGGTTCAAAGATGGAAAAATAGGTGAAATTCATTCATCTTGCTCATAGTGAGAGACCAATTAGAGGGGCCTCAAGAAGCACTACAAGAGCAGGCAACAAAGGTCAACCAAGAAGGTAAAATGGCTAAGAATTTGAAGGCTTTTAATGGTGGTTTCAGACTTCATCTACCCCCATATATAAGAATGCATACTATTGTGAACGGTGAATACATGCATGGGAGGATTTTTGTTATGTTCCCTCTTTGTGTCCTCTAGGATTGTAATTGTTGTTGACATTCTTAGTTTGTGTTAGCATGATTCATGGGGTATTTTGATATTTCGAATGAGCTTGCATTGTTAAGAGGAGTTAAATGAAACTTTTAGATGTTATATTTGACTTCCAGTTTGGGCTCCAGATTCTTGGAGGGAGCATCTATTTTTGATAAGCCACCTACTTAGGCTCGTTTATCATCTTTCATTGTCAAGATCACTCATAATCTGTCAGATTTCGATTTTAATGCTTTTCAATAATTCTTACAAGTTGGGTCTACTTTTGGCTAAATTTAATTGGATTTACCTTTAGTGCTATAGTTGGTTGGACTCAGGATTAGACGTTTTAAATCTCGGGCGCATTAAATAGGGACCTTCTGTTTCAGATTATCATTATATTAATGAAAAGGTCATTTTTGAAGCAACATGGGAGTTTAAATTAATAAAGTAACTTCATTATAATATCAACTTTAAATTATAATAGAAGGTTGCTTTTGAAGAGAAAGTAAAATAAAAGTGAGGTGTAGTCCCACATTGAGAGTGGAGGCTCACCAATGGTTTAAACTTTGGGGAACCTTTATAAAGTACCTTGTCATTTTTACTTGTTTTGGAGAGCTTCTCTTGGATCATTGTCTAGGACAAAGACCCTTGGGGAAATTGTATAACTTGGATGAAAACCAAGATCACTCAGGGAGACAAAATTTCATTGGAGTTACATTGCATTTCAGAATAGGTTTGGAGCTACATTGCACCATACGTCACCATGTTTGGCACATTTAAAGGATGAGATTAAGATATTTCTGAATTTTATTTTTTTCAAAATATTCCCCCAAATTCACAGGGATTTGACCACAAAAATTAGGGCTTTTTCTTGCTGTCACATATATTTAGAAATGGTTATTTTCATTGTTTGGGGGCTTTTTCTTGCTGTCGTGAATATTTTGAACTTGCTATTGTCATCTTTTGGCATCCGTTTTTTGGGTTTTTGAAACAATTTAACTTTACATAATAGTAGTGTTACACCGGTGCGGGGGGACGTTAGGACAAATTTCGGCTGCGGGAAAAAAAAAGGGCCTCAATTTGGGGGTGGCAAGGGTGCGGAGGGGGGGGGGGGGAGGGGGTTGCATAGTATATATATGATTGAAAATGCTAATTATGAAATGATACTTCAATATATTATATAACATACCAAATATAGTTGAATAGAGAAAATTGAAATGCGATTCACAAACCATAAGTTCAAACTTGAATCTTCATAACAATTACCAATGACCATTTAACAAATTAACTAAGTTCAAGATGCAAGATTCAAAATTCATTGTTCAAATATGAATATCATATATCATAAAGATGCTCATGATGACAATGAGCCGAGTAGCATTAAACAGTGAAATTAAATAATGTATTATAGCCATATCAAAGTGAGTACAATCAACAAAATGACAAAATGTCAATAATGATAATGGAATCAGCCCAAGTGCTCTCTAATCACCCCCTATATCGAAATTCTAGTCATCTCAAGGGTTAGCTTGCTTAAAAAACAAATTAAAAAAGAAATGCAAAAAAATATTATTTATAACTTTCTGGGCCATTCAGCCGGTCGCACCTCGCGAGCACCCTGGGAGCACCCCGTGCACACCCATGTGCACACCCCCTCACCCAAGCACCCGCAACACACTCGAGTCTTGCGTCCCACCTGGGTGCTCAACCGGTGTGGTGGCACTTTTTCGGCTGATGGGGGTACTTGGGTGCGCGATGCACCCGCATTGGGTGCGTATGTGCACCAGGTGCTTCGGATTTTTGACCTAGGTGCGCGCACCCGGGTTACACTACATAATAGACATTGAGCCCTTAAATACATAGAACAATCTGGTTACCGCAAGTGTTATATGTAGGTGCAACAAAGGTACTAAATAATTTGGTGTAGCAGGCACAATAGAGGCACTAAATAATTTGGTGTAGCAGGCACAAGAGAGAGATGCATTTGGACTTTGCTTTGAGAGTGAGGGGAGGAGGAGCGTCGTACTCTTGGTTGGGCAACACCATTATTTTGTTGCTCAATATTGAAATTTGGCAAGCACCCTTTGATTTATTGAAGAGTTTTGATAGTTCAAGATAAAGTGTTTAAAAAGTCTTCTATTTTCCATAGTCGACGTTTAAAATATCTTTTCTATTTCCATAGATTAAAAAAAAGTTTCATTTCTATCAAGTATTTCAAATTTGATATAATGGTTTTCTAAGTAATATGTCTCTAAGATCAAATGAAACATTTGTTTTCAATTGTAAATGAAACATTTTAGAAATTTAAATATTGATATATTATTTTTTTAATAATATAATAATTTACATTTTAAATTTTTAGAATACTAGTTGATTAAGTTTTTAAAAACTATTTTATTAGATAGTTCAAAATTAAATTCTATTAAAATAAATATTTAAATAAATATGTTAAATAAGATAGTTATAAAAGTACCAGTTTTAATTGTAATTTTGATTATCTTTAATTGTTAAGAAATGGAATCTTTATTATAGTTATTTAATATTATATTCTCTTATTTTTTATAAATTCTTATAAAATTGTTTGTTTTTGAGAAGGGGTAAAAATTTATTCAATCAAAACAATGGAAATACAAAAGGGCCCCAGACTAAACAAATAAAGATAAACACCTCCACATCTACTCAACCCTATCCTCCCCCTCTAAATGCTCCAAGATACCAAGATAATTAGTCGAGAGCCTATCCTTTCCGGTAATATCCCAACCAACTCCATTCTTTGATGCCCATTTTATTAAAACATCAACCACTCCATTCCATTTCCTAGGAATATGACAAAAGGACACGAAATCCACATACCTACACAGATTCAAAATCTCTCTGATAATAGAGGCTAATTGTCAGTTAACATTAGCAACACTTTGGTTATTTAACATATCCACTACAATTTGAGAATCCGACTCGCATATAATCCTTTCCCATCCCTAAGAACAACCCCTCTCAATAGCGGTCTTAATAGCAAGGGCTTCCAATCAGATTATTAGACTGCTCACCTTTATAGATAGAGCAAAGAAAGATTACCTCTCCACCAATGCTTGTATGCCTAGGATTTCAATGAGAGGAATAGTTAGTAGTTAGTACAAATTTTTAGGATACCAGCAAGGGGAGGTCACCGCTTCCCATTGCTACAAGTCCTTCTCTTGACCTGGAGGAAAGTGGTTTTAGCAGTAGGTCTATCTAGGCTTTCCTAGAATTCAATTAGGGAGGTAGCATGGATGCAACCATGATGCCACACCTCCCACCACTCATGCAATATTTCTCTTGAGAAGGGGCAAAGAAAACTTACATCGGAGGCACTCTCTTAAGTATGCATACATAGGGAGCATAGAGAAGGCCCCTGAAATCTTCTTGTTTGAAGGTTATTCCATGTAAGGCATTTCTTTTTAGCAACCAGCCATAAAAAAAATTACACTTGGACCAAGAAGGGCTATTCCAAACCTTCTTCCACTAGGACGCTTCAGCTAATCCATGCCATTGTCTATGTAACCAAGCATATCCTTTAGCAACACTAAATTTTCCTTTAGGACTCGGACCCCAGGCAAAAATATCCTTATCCCAAGTAGAACTGTAGAACCTACCGTCGAGGTTGCTAGCAAGCACAACTCAACTCTCCATAGAACAACCCAGAGGCCACTCATGTGAGTTCTTCCAGCAAGTCACTTCCACCAGTGCACAATGTTTAACAATCTTAAAAGTGTTCCACTTTAATCCACCCATCATTAGTAAAAATATGGCAGAGAGGGTGGAGATGGGGATGACTGGAAAGAATGGGGGGATGTCCATCCCAAGAATCCTACTAGAACAAAGCACTCGATCCCCAATTACATATCCAAAAAATGCCATCCTTAATAAATTGAGCTCCCTTTTTAAGAGTATCCCAAATGCAAGAGCCTTTCCCAACCAGAGCTAGTCTTGGGACCGCGTGACAATCAACCCCTAGAAAATACTTTTGTGGAATAATTTTGGCCCAATCCTAACCTTGATTATTGTACCACCTCTAGCATAACTCAGCTGCCAGAGCTTGGACAACAAGAGGCATACACATGAGACCCAGGCCACTAGCAGACTTTGGCAAGCAAATTGTTAACTAATTGACGAAACTTCATTAAGAAGAGAGAAGGTTGCTTGACAAAAGAATTTCCCAAGATAGAGCATCAAATTCTTTTATAATAGAGGCTAGGGGAACTTGCACAAAAAACTGTAAATGAGAAGAGCCTATACCACTATCTTAAGAAGGATCACTCTCCCACCAGAAGAGAGCCACATGTAAGTCCAATGGAAAACTTCAATCCGAAATTTTTCCAAAAGATCTTGCCGATAATCCTTGTGTTGACCTCCCAGAGCCAAGGGGACTCCTAGATACATCGAAGAAAGAGAACCAATCTGAAATCTTAGAATCCTTGCGATCTTTCTTTGAATAGGCTGAGGAGTATTAAAGAAATAAATGGAGGACTTATCTTCTTTGATCTTCTGCCCGAAAGCTTTCAAATAGGTGTCTTAGGCCCTTTTGAAATTCCCTGCCTTACTAATTATAGCAATGCCCATCAATTTAGTGTCATCCACGAATCAAAGATGAGAATAAGGCGGGAGATTATTGTTCCATTTCTAGCCTTGGATGAGCTCTTGTCTAACCTGAAATTTAATAAATTTTGCCAAGGTCCTCCACCATAATGATAAACAAATAAGGAGACAAAAGATCTCCTTGCCAAAGTCCCTAGGAAGCAGCAAATAACTATGTAGGTTCCCCATTAATAAGAATAGAGGAGGAAGAAATCACACAATTGAGGATCCAATTCACCCATTCCAAATCAAAACCAAAAGCCAAAAGAATTCTACTCGGGAAATCCCAGCTTACCTGGTCATATGCTTTAGCCAAATCCAACTTGATAAACATAGCCTTTTCCTTGGATGTGGTCATAGAATGAATAGCTTCCATTGCAATTACAACACCATCAAGAATCTGTCTACAACCAACAAAGCCTCCTTTTTCCTCAGAGATCAAAGTACCCAAAAGAGGATTGAATCTTTCAGCGATCAATTGGTGATAATTTTGTAAGTAACATTACATAAAGCAATAGGCCTTAATTGATCCAAAACTATTGGCTCCATCAATCTTGGGTAAAAGAGCCAAAAAGGTAGTATTCAAAGACTTGAGTTTTGTTCGTTCCTGTGGGTTTCTTTGATCACTTCCAGAAGCTCAAATTTAATAATCTCCCAAAATTCCTCAAAATATTCAATAGGAAACCAATCCAAGCCAGCGACCTTACCTTTATTGATACCAAACACCACTTTCTGCAGCTGAGTTAACGATATGGGTCGTAAGAGAGCCATATTTATCTCATCAGAAACCAATTAGGGAATGGCTCTTCCCTCAATCATAGAAGTAGGGTCATCCTTGGAAAAATGACTGGAAAAGTAACTGATAGCCTTCTTAGAAACACCCTCCCAAGAGGAAAGTTGTGCTCCAGTAGCCGAGACTAGTGAGGAGATAGAATTTCCAAACCTGTGAGCCTTAACTGAGTTATGGAAAAAGGTGGTGTTCCTGTCTCCCTCCTGAAGCCAGTGCACATGAGACTTTTGCTTCCAAAAAATCTCCTCCCGTAGCTCCCATTCCTCTAACTCCTTAAGCGTCAAAGACTCAACAGAACTCAAATCAGAGGTCATCCCCTAGTCCTAAGTCTGTCACGTGACACTATCCAACCTAGACTGAGCCGCCATCTTTTAAACATGTAGTTTTCCAAAACAGTGTTTGTTCCACCTTTTAAGCCTAAAATTTACACGTTGAAGCCTCTTCTCAAAAGTGAACATGGCAGTACCATGAATAGGCATACCTTCATACCACCACACTAGCGTAAGATCTCGTAAAGAGTGATCTCTTAACCACATCAGCTGAAATTCGAAGGAAGGATTTTTGGTGACCTTGAAGTGACATATAGCTTACTAGGCCAATGATCAGAGCTTGTCCAATCAAGAATTTCTGAGCTGGTAGACCGCCTGACATTCATCCAAAACAAGAAACTACGAACCTATCCAACCTTTCAGAAATAGCCTTAGCTGTGCTCCTCTTGTTCTAGGTAAAAATACCATTACCTGGTTTTACATCAATAAGGTTCAGGATACCAATGTTATCCTTGAGCATATTTGAGGAAGGATCCAACAGAGCAACCCCACCTCTTTTTTCATCTAAGCTAGTAACAAAATTAAAATCACTAGCCACAATCCATGGGATAAATGGATCTAAGGAACAAAGGTGATATAGGTCCAAAGAAGAGATTTATCCATCAAATCATTAGGAGCGTAAATATTAGAAAACATGCACCTTTCTCTAGTCTCAAAGTGAGAGGCAATCAAAGAAATAGAAGACCCACTCGAAATCCACCACAAAGGTGACACCTTCTTTGGATTCCAAAAACGAGCAATCCCACTGGAGCTATCTTGAGCACCCACTCTCTACCACTAACCATGGGGTCACAACTTTGGAGCGGAGTTAGCTAAACCATCAATCGTAAGCTTGGTCTCTTGAATGAACATCAATTGTAAGTTTGGTTTCTTGAATGAAAACAATATCTAGAGATTAAGACTCCATTAATTTGCAAATGTTTAGGGATGCTATTCAACCCCTAACATTCCAAGAAAGAATAATCATTTAGGGGGTTGGGAGAAATGGGAATCAATGGGTTTAACAAACCCTGACTCAACTAATGTCTCCCTCATCATCTTGACCTTCTCTTGATCTATCTTCCTTCCACTCTTGGATGTCTTCTCTGAGGGCCCCTCTTTAAAAGGCTTCTGCTACAATCCTAAATTGGGTGAAGCTTTGGTATCTCTTGTAATATTTGTCATCCCCTTATGAGCAAGGAGAGTAGAAGCTGAATTACTTATATCCCCTACAGGCTGTGCCTCCTTAAGAACACTACTATCTTGCTCTAGAGGCGGTTCAATCATCATCTTCAGGCCTCTTTGTCCTTCTGGTGGTTGAACTAGATCCCTTGACTCCTCATTTGGGGCTCCCTATTGAGCCCCACCCCCAGAGGCAAGTTGAACTGGAAACTCTTCTCTTGAACCAATTCATCAAGAACATTAAACTTGTTTAAAGTGCCATCATTGTGTCTGTTCATCCACTTTCTCCTTTTCCCTTTACCCTTATTATGAGACTTTACTGGGACAAATCCTTCCCTATTTGTGAGGGCATCAGGTACAGGGGTCTTACCCTTATCTTCACTAGAAGTAGATGCAGTAGGGCTTGAGGATGATAATGATTTATTTCAGGGGCAACTGCGCCGTAAATGTCCATATTCATGATAGATCTTGCATCTAAATGGTAGGGTCTCATAGTCCAACTTTTGAATCCACAAAGTAGAGTGCAAACAGATTTCTATAGAATTTGGCAAAGGATTATTTAAATCTACCTCTAACACAAATGTGTACATAAGAGATTATCTTACAATCCAAAATCTTCATAGCTGAACCTATCGCTTTCCCAAGGCACAACAAGATTGAGTGAAGGATATCTTCTATTTGAAATTCCAGTGGTAGCCTTGGAAGGCGAACCCACACTAGGACTCGAGAAGGAATCTCTTTTGCAAAGTTAAAACCCTATGTGCCACGACTTGATGAAGAGTCCCACCTGATTGAAGTAGGGACCCCCTTTCAAAAACCTTATTTTAGTTTGTCATATTTGAGAAAATAACCAAGAAATAGTTGTTGGGCTCCAAGAAAATCTCTATCATGTCCCCTCTCTCGCACTAGTTCGATGGCGTCGGGTTAATCTATCTCCATATCCGAATAGATCAATGGCATCACCAGTTAGGAAGTTTGCTAGTCACAAGGGAGATTTATCTTAAGTTGTCACTTAATATATTGAAAGTGCTTTAATAAAGTTACTTTTTATTTTTTAAAAGTGATTTACCTTATAAAGTGACTTTAATGACTACAAGACAAAATTGGAGTTTAATCCCACATCTCTTATTCCAACACTTTTCCCTCACTTCGAGGTTATAAGTAAGAGACTCCATCTTGGGATTTGCATATAAGAATTTATGTATTCAACATATTAAAAGTTTTGGTTGCTTTGATATGACTGGCAAAACTCTAAGGACGAAACCCCTCGAGTTATTCAAGGAAGTTGGATGTCACTCCAATTTTTCTCCTTGAAACTAATACACTACCCAGGTAGAAAATTGGCAAGAAGAAATGTGAATCCAATTTTGGCACTGAGAAGTAAGTACAGTCAAACTTCATAGTGGAATATGGATTAAATATATTATTTTACTTCTATGTGAATGAAAAGTGATTTTGTCGGCTAAATAAGGTAGTGCCGGATTGAAGATTTTAAGAAGATAGTATACATAAATCTTACCCAACGATTTGGAAGCAATCTCCTGCCACGTAGAGTCCTGGACATTTCCATCACAGTCTGAGCCATTAACAACTGCCCCATAATCTTCCGACATCATCCTCTTCTCAGTAACAAAGACGCACAAAGGAGTAGAGTTGCCTATAGGTCGTTGACTGACGGTATATGGGAGTCGCTAGTTACAATAGAAGTCACGGGTGTGATGTCCCCATTTTAGCATATAATTTAAATAATAAATAAATATTTTATATAAATTAATATTAATAATGATATTAAAATAATAATATTTTATAAAGTAATATTACATTATAATCATATAATAATATCATACATATCATGTTATAATAATAATCTAATTATGATTAAGATATGTAGCAACGTAATATATTAATAAAGTATTATAATCTAATAATATAGTTGATGTATTATTAAATTAATATATATTAATATAAATATTAATATAATATATTTTGTGATATTAATATAAATAAATAATTAATATAATATTTTGTGATATTAATATAAATATTAATATTAATGCAAATAAATAATTAATATAATTATATTATTATTAATATAGTTTAACTATTATATTGAAAAGACACAACTCTTAGAATTGAAAAATATATATCTAGAATGCAAATTTTGGTAAGAAGGCATCAGAGAGAAAAAAAATATTAAAAAAGCATACAAAAAAACAAAAAAAAGGATAAACAAATGAATGACCTAATAGGGGTCATTACAACGGGCCATGCCTTCACCAGTAGAACACAGTTCAACTCACATGTCCAGCAGGGAAGACACAGGCTATTGGAGTCGGTGGTGTCAATGCAATCTAAGCCACATTGCCGACACCCATTCACGGGTCGTTTCACACTAGGTGATAACTCCATGGACACGGCATCATCAACACCACAGTAGGAGTCGGATTTCCTCAACGTTTGGGTTTCGGCAACATTTGATAGTCGGGGGTGAAACTGATATCTTTGGCGGATTTCATTGGTTGCCGTGAGTTGCTAAAACATCTAATGACATTCATTAGAACCGAGTCTGTCCGCTCTTTTCTCACTCTGTAATGTCATGGATTTCTGATGATAGTATATGATTGAATTCCAGTTTCAGATTGTAGCTTTAAATCCATCAATTTTATGGTATGAATAAAATGTTGTGGTGAGTCTGCGTTCAGCTTCTAATACCAATTAGTTTGAATGTATTGGCATTTTTTTTCTTTTGATGTGTTCTTGGCAGTAACTTCATGAATAGTAAAGAGTCAAACAGTAAGACATAATTTCCAATCACTGGTTATAGTCCAACTGTTTGACAAAATTCTCATTAGTTTTGTTCAATATTTTAATTCAAATCCAACAGGGGGATATTACAATCTCCATATTCCCCTTGGGGTTCCAAATCCGGTGCGCCCATGATTCCAATATGGGAAGAGAAAGGTGGAGGCCTAAAAACTTGCAAATGAGTGTGCATGTTTGCCCTAGTATTCAACATCCTTGGATACTTGCTTTGGTTGGATGACCAAAAGTGGTCGATTCTCTGATTTTTCCAGGCACCCGTTCACCTTTTTAATACTCAACATCCCTTTAGAATAAGTGCTCTCCACCCCAGATTGGTGGTTACTAGCATGGCTTTTAGCAACATTTTGCATAGATTGAGATAGGTCAGCTATTTCCAAGTCCACAAACAATATTTGAGAGGAGGGGAAACCTTGTTGTCTCATGAGAGACCAGCAAAGAGGGCCCAAACGTTGCAACAACCCTCAAACAAGCTGTGTACACCATGCACAATAGAGTGCACCACAACCCTACCCAAAACCACCAAGTCCTGTCCACCAAATAGGATCCATGCTAACCAACACTCACGCCAAGCAAAGAGAAACAAACCCCCAACGGTCTCGTGCCACCCTAGACTCTAAACAACCCAGTCGATGATGGAGACAAGCCAGATGTAGGATAATGCGAGCTAGGGCACGCCTGCCCTAGGTACTCATAGAAACTCCAACACCCTTCTTTTTGTAACATAGACTCAATTCTCATTGAAAGTTAATAAGAAAAAAATATATTATATAAATATATAATTCAATTAATATATTTATGGAAATGCTATTTGCTAATCTTTAACATATTCAGTTAATTTTAATAATATTATTAATATGACATTGTTTTATTTTTGATGGAGGTCATCCACAAGCAAGTTTTAGGTAGGCCCACGCGTGCTTGAAACCTCTTCGGCTAAGAGCCAAGGACTAAGGAGCATCCACGCTGCCAAATTCACTCGGGGCACGATCCCGGCCTCATCCCTTATGATGTCTTCGGGCCTTGCACTCAACAAGACTTGATCCCTAATGGACTCTTTGTGAGCCATTCAACTTCACCAGTAGACCAAGGGCCCATTGACTTATTTTAAAATTTAAATTAACATAGTTAAATATTTAGATAAAGTTTTGAACTTATTTTGGTTTTGAAGTTCAGAAATTAATAATTTTTAATTTCTTACCCAAAAAAACTAATTAATGTTTTAGATACTAAATATCATTTTGTTCAATTATCCAGATTGTAATATGGCTCCCAACAAATGTACTTCGGAGGCATGGAAACATGTGACTCTTAAGCTTATTGGAAATTTATTAAGGGTCATGGATCACTTGCTTGGCATTATGGGGGCCAATGGTGGAGGTGTTATTGCATGTCCAGGTGTGACCCAAGAGATCAGAGCTATTTTAGAGAAAGAGCATTCATCTTCTATTGCCAAAAAGATTAAGAAGGCACAAAATAAACAAAGATTCGAAGATGTTGTCTCTAGATTCACATCTACTATATCTTCATCTTCTTGTCTACCTTAGGTCGTAAAGGCATCAAAAGAGAGTGGAACATTGAGCAGCTTTAGGAAACTAGGCGAGAAACAACAAGTGGGTGATCCAGTAGCTGATTTATTCTATACAAGTGCAATTCCATTCAATGTAGCTAGAAATTCACTTTTTCGTACTACAATTCAATAGATTGCAAAGTGTGGCAAAGGGTATATACCTCCCTCATCTAAGGCTTTCAGAATGACTCTCTTGGAGAGGGCAAAAGATAGAGTGACTGAGAAATTAGCTGAAGTCAAAGCCTTTTGGAAGGCAATAGGTTGCACTATATTGAGTGATGGATGGTCGGATATGTCAACGACCATTGATCAATGTTGAAGGTGTTGTATTCTTGAAGTTTATTGACAATATGATGATTAAAAAATAGAACTTTTGAATATATAGTTAAGATATTAGAGGAAGCGATTGCTAAAGCAGGGGTTGCAAATGTGGTTCATGTGGTTATTGATAGTGCAACAAATTGTGTGAGAGTTGGGAATTTGATTGTGGTGAAGTACCTACAAATTTATTGGAGTCCATGTGCAGCTCATTGTTTGGATTTGTTGCTTCAGGACTTGGCTAAATTCCCTTGGATACATGAAGCAATTTATAGAGGAAGAGTAGTTGCAAGTTTCATACGAAATCATCATCTCACATTGAGTCTTTACAGGCAACGTGCATCTAGGGAGTTGTTGAGGCCTTGCGATACAAGATTAGCTTCATTTTATATCACTTTGAAAAGAGTGGTTGAAGAGAAAGTGGCTTTGAGGTTTGTAATTTGTTCTAATGAGTGGGAAAATTCAACACACTCTAAAAGTGCCAAGGGGAAGATCAAAGAGCAAGTTGTTTTAAATGGTAGCTTTTGGGAAAGTGGGCAATGGTCTTAAATATATGTAGGCCAATTGTTGATGTGCTCTGTATGGTTGATGGTGGCACTCCTTGCCTTGGAATGCTTTATGAAAATGGAACCGTTGCAAGAAGTTATTCAAAAACACTAAATAGTGTGGAATCAGAGTACATAGAGATATGGGAGACTGTTGATTCGAGATGGAGAATGATGCACACTCCTTTACATGTAGTAGCTTGCTATTTGGAGCCTAAACTATTTCACATTGATAAATAAGGTGATGCTGAATTATGAAAGGGTTTTATGAAGCCATTAGTAGATTTGAACTAGATCCAACAAGTGCATCTCCAATTAGAGAACAATGTTGAAAATACAGGAAAGCAGAAGGGATGTTTGGAATAGGAGCAGCCAAATATGATATGACACGAGATTGAGGTACCTGGTTATAGATGGTGGATGAGCTATAGGGCAGAAACTCCTGAACTTCAGCGATTTGCCATTTGAATATTGAGTCAAGGAGCAAGTTCATCAAGCTTGTGAGAGAAACTGGGGTTGGTTTGACCACATCCATTCCAAAAAGAGGAACAAGTTGTCTAGAAAGTTGGGAGATCTTCTCTATGTTCACAGCAATTTAAAATTGCTCATGAACAAATCAGAAAATGAGTCATCTTCTTCACAACAACGAACTTTAGAAGACATAGCAGTACTAGACGTCGAAGAGTCTGACTTTTTCGATGAGGAGATGAAGAATTGGGTAGTGATATTGATGATGATGCTACACCATCTGAGCCTAGTGCTCTTCATGACTTGGAGCTTTTTTAAGTTATGAAGTCTTGACTCTTGATTGTACCTTCGCGAACAAAACACATCGTTGCAATTGTGATTTCACATGTTTCTTATGTTTGATACTCTATAAATGTGTCATCATGCTTACAAAGTTGTCAAATCTATTTAGCAATTTTAACTATTATGAAAATTAATGGGATAAAGTACGTACATTTAAAAATAATTAAAATTATATACGGCGGATTTAATTCGATTTTTTTTTTTCCCAAATTTTAGCCTTCTTGAACTTCATTCAAATTTTATAGTTGCGGAACTCGAATTCGAATTCAAACCTTGTGACTTAGAAATTTGCACCACAGATTTGCAGATCAGTTTGGAGGCATTGCGACTTTAAGACTTAGGGTTTCAAACCCCAACCTTGGCAGCATTGATAGAAGAAGGGAGTGACTTGATTAAGGATTTTTCATTTTTTGCAGATGCTGGCTGCTAGGGTTTGGTTGGCATTCTGATTTTTAAAGTGTATCTTTGGAACAGTCCTACATTTGGATTAGCATTTTCATCCCTTTTTCGGACAGCCTTGCGTATCTAACTTAAGAAAATCCTAGCACCACCATTAGGAGGGATTTTTTATGCTGATTTATAAGTCATTCGGCTGTAATAGATCTTTCTTGTTTGGAGGGATGGGTTTGCCTAGCTAGGGCATGTTTATCAACATCTTTTTGGCATACACCATAAATCTTGAAGGGCTGAAATAAATAACAGCCTATTCTGAGTCTGATGCAGCAAATAAGGTCAGATAATTGCATTATTGTTTTGTAGTCTGCATATTTGTTATATCTGCAATCACCAGTATTTCTTTATGTTTATGTTCTCTCATAAAATGTTGTGAGGGCAACAATGTTTCCATGTAATATGAAGGCTGTTACAGCATAATATTCATTTTCTATGTATTTCTATCTGAATTGGCAATGGTTATAAACCGGAAAATTATACACTATAATCAGATTTCAGATAACAATGGTTTGGGTGCTAAGTGTTTGACACAATGTAAAACATCCAAACTTGAGGAAAACAGATCACAATTAGCAAGGGTATTTACAATTTGGTGAATGATGAAAAAATTTCATCATACTTGCAAAGGATGTAGTGTTGCAAGAGAAGACCAGAGAGACTAGAAGAGGTGCCCATGAGTGAGATATGATCTATAAGGATATAGGAAGAATAAACATTAACTCTGAGGTTCACTTCTGGAGTTTTTAAGCACTTCAAAATAGCCCTAGAGGAATCAGCAGTGTGAAATTACCTGTTTCATTTGTTAGAAAATATTCAAGAAATCCATTCACAGTATAAACTGTAAAATTTTACTGTTCAAAACACAGACCTGTAGCTGAATGTCTGGCAGAAAATTATTCACAATGAGTTAATTCTGAATTGTCTGATACAAAGGACTGGATAAGCGTGACTGTTTTGAAGAATTTACTGCCCCCAAAATACAATTAATATGCATGCTGAGTGCCATGTTAAACTAAAGGTCAAGCCCCTTAAAATATAGTTAAAACTCAATGAAGGGCACCACCAAAAATTGAAATAAAACGTCTAAAATATCTAAAACTAGAAACAATTCTGCACTTAAAATAATGGCCATCCATTCCGAGAAATGGTGACACACTTATTGTAATGTCCCTTTCTGAAATAGGATTTAATAATTAAATAATAATAAAAGTAAAATATGAAAAATAATAATAAAACATAATATAATATAATTAGAAGTTGATTAAATTGAAAGGTCAAGAGGCATGCAGTGAAGAGTTGTGACTTCTTCAAACATGAGATGTGAAAGGGAGAAGAGTTCATTTGAAAGGGGAGAGGGAGGAAGGACTGAAAAATGGAGCAAGTGAATCAAGGAAGGACTAATGAAAGAAGAAAGGAATGGGAAGTAGAAAAGGAAGTGTCTCTTTTAAAGGGCAGAAATAATGAAGGGCTGTACTGTTTCAAAGGGTGCTAATTGTGAATGGTTTTGACTCTTTGAAAAGGGTAGAAATTATGAAGGGCTGTACTGTTTCAAGGGGTGCTAATTGTGAATGGTTGTGACTCTTTCAAAAGGGCTGAAATTATGAAGGGTTATTCTCTTTAAAGGGAGACTGATTGTGAAAGGTGGGGACCCTCTGAAAGGGCAGACATAACGAAGAGAGGAGTGACTTCCTTTTACATTGGAAGAATTTTGTTTGAGGAGGAGATGGAAGAGTGATCAATTTTGAGGAATAATATATTATTCTGGAAGGCAACAATGAAAAGTGGCGTTTCAATTCCTATGGAAGTTAGTGACCTTTTCACCAATAAAGGAGAATTTATTCCAAGCTTTGAAGGATTACTTATCAATCATCACTCATGAACCCATCTTAACGAATCCTTCAATAAATCAAGCAAGCAAGCAATCAGCAACATACGAAAACAATCATCAAATCCATATCAATCATCACATCATCTTGGGATCGAGGACAAACAATTCATCATTCAAATCAGCATACATGGAATCATCATTCACAAACATCTCAAACCAATTTCATTACATCATCACTTATCATTCATCTAATCAGAAATCTCTTAATCATCACTCACCCATACCTAAATCATGCAAATAGAGGAATTCATTCAGTTGATCAATCATCCATACAAATATCAATCATTCAACAACAAAGGAGTGATCAAATCTGATTTGAATAAAAACCAGAAAAAAACTGCAGCAATCTAAAATAATAAGAAAACTGACCAGTATGCCATATTATTGTAGTAATTATCTATTTATTTATAAATTGGTTAGGAAGATGGAGGAGCATGCACCCATTGAGTTGGCTACTTGTGGGTCAAGGTATTGGATGAGCTGGTTACTTGTTCACCGTTCTTGGGGTTAAGTTGTGGAGGACAGTCTCCAGGCATCCTATGGCGCTTTCCCCTTAAGTTATAATATGGTTGAAGGCTGAAGCTATAACGTGCATGTATTATGGTAAAATAATGAATGTGTTATTAAACAAAGCTCACAAATGATCTATATATACAAGTATAAACAAGAATGTTTCTCACCGGATTTGTTTCTTCTTGGAGCTATTTTGAGATTGAGTAGATGACTAAGATGGGCTTTTATCCTTGTTAAAGTATTGGGCTGAAAATGCTTGTTTAGAGGAGGATGAAGGAGCATTGCTGCCAAATTGGCGTTTCCAATGGTCCTGTTGTAGAAGTTTGGTGCACAAATTTGGAAATTTGAGGTCAACATTAGTTGCAATAGTATTGAGCCTCTCAATAAAGTGCTCGTAACATGATGGTAGACTTTCAAGAATAATGACCACCATATCCTCTTCCTCCATTGTACAACCAATGACCTCAAGCTAATCTCTGATGTTCTTAATCTTTCTTAGATGTTCTTGTAAGGACGTGTGTTCATCCATAATAATAGAGAATAACTGATTCTGTAGAAAGAAGACTCTGCTTTTATTTGATGTCTTGTGGAGATCCATCAGTGTTTTCTAGATCTTTGCATTTGTCTTGCCAGACAACACTTGAGGCAGTTGATCGTTAGTATTTGAAAGCTTGATAACCATAACCACTTCACGATTACGCTCATCAAACTTATCTAGAGTAGCATCAATTGTGGTAGGACGAGTGTCATTATTCTCTGCTTCTAGGTGTTGTAGTTCTTTCTATTGAATCGTTGACTGCCTTACAAGAGAAGATTGGTGAGAGACGCCATGACATGTTTTTTGATGCAAAAAAATGTGACTATTAGAAATGACACAAATTTCAAGGCAAATTGACGAAAGACCTAGAAAAATTGAAGGACACCCAAAAGAGATCTCGAAAAATCCCATAGTAACATAGAGATGTGTCCCCCCCCCCCCCCCCTTTTTGCCCCACGTCCTGGAGACGGGGACGCATGGGGGACTTGGGGACTTCGTTTCCCCGTTCCCAATGATGCCACTAGATTCTGCCACCTTTGTCGAGGATGGGGGATGTTCCGGTGTTGACTATTTGCTGATTTGACTATTTATGTTCAATGATTGTTGTTCCAATTCAATGCAATGTTCAAGTATCTACTCTTTGCGTCTTTATATCTTATATTGCAATAATACATCTTTTCATAACTAGAATTTTAAGTACCATATGTATAGTATATACAACCCCTCCCGTCCCCCATCATCGTCCCCCCGCTGTCCCCCCACCGTCCCCAAATTAAGTTACTTTTGTCCCCTTGTCCTAGAAACTTGTCCCCCTGTTCCGCCGTCCCCCTGTCCCCTAGGGCGGAGTAACTATGAAAAACCCAAAAATAATCTGAAATTAGATTATGATTCCGGTGGCTCAAAAATTGAGGCACAAAAATGATGTACCCAGAAAAAACGAAGAGTGTCCCAGTTGAGATCTGCAAAAACTCGCCAAGAAAAAGTTCTTAAAACTGGCATGGAAAAAGAGAGTTTCGAATGAAATCCTAGCTGACTGCAAAAACTTCTAAAAAATTACCGATTGTTGTAATAAAAAATGATGGAAAGTGCAGATCTAGCTGCCAAAAAACAGCAAAGAGCAGTGGAGAATGGGTCAAATTGTCCAAAGAAGGAAAAACTACCACAAGTTGCAAACAAAACTGCTAAAGAACAAGCTAAAAAAATCCTGTTGAGTGCAGAAAAAACGACAAAAGCAGGCGAGAATACCTCCGCTATTTGCAGTTGTTGTCACTCATGAATTTAAGGATCGTGGGTTGCAGACAAAATGCCCAAAACACAGGCATTTGAGCAGAAAACGACAAAAAAGGGGCATTCGACTATAAATGACTGCTCAAAAAAATGCAGTAGAAAATGCCCAGCCTGTTGCCGGCAGTTACAGTAGCCAAGACAGTTGTAGAGAAAATGGACGCAGCAAAAAACTTACCTGAGATTTGTAGAAAAAAATGGCTATGAAATTTACAGAAAAACCCTAGTTGGGTTTGGAGAAAAAAACGAATTCCTGCAAAAAATTGAACGCCTAGGCAGAGATTTCGAAAATCTGAGTTAAAAAATTTCATGAAGAAATTATAGATATTCAAAACCTATTTCGAAAAATAAACTAGAAAATTTCAATAATTTTTTTTTTTTTTGTTTTTGAAAAAAGGCTCTTATACAATATTATGGTAAAATAATGAATGTGTTATTAAACAAAGGTCATGAATGATTTATATATACAAGTATACACAAGAATGTTTCTATAATGAACGAAGAGATAGAATTAGAAACATGCTGAAGAGAGAAAGAGAAAGTTTGAACAGAGAGAGAATATGGAAACATAGAAGAAGAGTGACCTTTAGAAATAGAAGTAAATTTATGGAAGAGAGAAACAAAATTAGAGAGATTTTATCTAATAGCATGATTATAAGTCATATTTCTGGGTTTGTTATGTCTCCAACTTATTGAGACCCAAATTGACAAAAATTTCCTTTCATAAATAGCTGAAAAATGCCACTCCAAAAACTGTGTAAGAATCTGGAACTGGGACTACTATTTTTGGATGACTGCGAACTTATGATCAGTAGCATGAGAGGAGATTTTTCTACATCAGCAGAGGGTGGTTCTGAAAATGCTGATTGTGTCAGGGGCAGTTTCAAAACCGTTGATCTAATAAATGGGGCAGTTTCGTCTGGATTCAATGTGTGGAAAGATGAAATATGCAGTTCGAATTCGTCTGTTCATTTCTGAGAAAGGATATCCTTAAGTTCAAAATTAGAGACGTCCAACACCTCTATGAAGACATGGAGAGGGCAAATTTATTATAGGAGACAAATTCAAGTGTTGAAGCAATTGCAGGAAGAAAAACACCTGCTGAATAGTGATGTAGCAGTTTTGATAGTAAGAAGGCAGCTAAAAGTTGTATTGCTTATCTTTGTACTTGTTTGTTACAAGCAATAATAATGTTTGTAACAAAACCAGGTAGGAGAACAATGGCAGCCATCAACTTGTTTCTCCTCATCCCTGGGTTGTTCAAGACAATTTTTGTTTTGCATATATTGTCACTTTCTGTTCTTTAGTTTTCAGTTCCAAACAGCATTCAGACCATAATTAGCTATCATTTTAAAGATTCAAGTAGCATGTTTTAGATTACAATAAAAGCAAGTTTTGAAGGGAACCGAAATCCTTTACAAAAAACTAAAGATAATAAAAAAAACACTACCAGGTTTTACAAGGACCTGAAACCTAAAGTTTAAGTAGATCCAAGTAGCATGTTAATTAAAGTGTGGTTTGTTCATTTCTTTTCATACACTAGAGAAATTATGGATCACATTTTTTAGGAGGAAACAACAAGAAAATAGATCTTTATTCAGCAGATCCTAGTGTGCTTCCATTTGAGCTTGATTCTTGGGGTTGGAGAGGAATTGAATTGCAGATTACTTGAACGTTTAGAGAAGTTGGTGGCAGCCCTTGGTGAAAATGTTATGGTGAAGGGGTATCACAAGGAGGGAAAAGAGGAAGTGCATAGGATCTTTGAAAACTGACAGGTTTTGAGAGCTCTATCTAATTTCAATAAGAAATGGTTGGCAGCTGTAGGCAAAAGTATCAAGTTGAAAGTGCATTACATGGAGGGAAGGGACAATGCCTTGCGGAGCTCTGAAAACATGTGCTTTGGGTGGGAAGCATCAAAACCACCTTTCAAGATGTAAGCTTAAGTGAACCTACACACATATTGTGTTTAATCATTTAATGTAACCCTGAATAACTCAATTTGGCTCAAATAATTTGAAATCTAGTTCAGTATACATGAAGCGGGAAGGAAAAGATGTGCAGATGTTTGGCTTTGCCTTTATATGGTAGGAGAAGTATCTTGATAATTTACATCTGAACACTAATTCGAAGGTGACAAAATGGAAGCAATTAAAGAATATAGGCTTCAATGATGATCAAGTAATGAAGTGGTATTGCTACCATAAAGAGGAAAGACATTGTGTTTGAGATCCGTACCTTTCTAAAGCAAGTCATTTTTAAAAATACATCTCCTTATGAATGTTTTGATGTATATTCAAGCTTACATTGCAACATTCGAAGGCAGTTGCAACTCTTTGATGTAAAACACATTGAAGAGGTAAACAATAGTGTGCTTTGCAATTTAGTTGGTCAGGAGCTGCTAAAGATTAAAAAGAGTGAAGGATAGGAATTTGGATGATAAATGCTGAAATTGGCAACTTGTATTGAGACATAATTGGCACAAAAAAGGTTTGTAAATCCAGAGTCAAAGAATATAAAAGTACACCCGATGTGTCACAATAGCATGCTATGGTGGGGGTTTGAAGAATCCAATCTTGGAGTGGAGAGTGGGAAACTTTTCAACATGAAGAACCAAGGGGAGCATCAGATAAATGCATCAATGGTTGTGATTCACAATTTGTTTTAGAAGCAGGGCAGTGCATATATCTTTGACTGCAGCCATATATGCACTCTCATCTACATCAATGTGGTCAATTGGATATTGTTGCATAGAAACAAGTCATTAGGAAGCACAAAATTGCGTTTGCAATTTCAGCCAAGTTTGGTGATGAAGATGAGTATAATGCAGTGCCACTTGAACTTTCTGAAATTATGTTTGTTAGTCCTTGCACGTGGATGAGAGATGCCATCTCCATGAAAGAAATAGCCAATTACTGTCTTCCAAGGATAAGCACATATTCATTATCATTGTTTTAGCCACTGAAGATGAAAAAGATGACAGTGTAATGTGTTATCATTAAGCAGGTTCAATTTCAAAGTCAGGAGAGGAGGAACCTTCAAACTACAGTCGTGCCTATTTCCTCATGCTCTACCTAACAAAATGAGTAGGTTGATTGTAACACATCATTAATCATCCCAGTTGGCATTGCTTAGATTAAATTAAATAACTGTGTTATTGTTCTATAGAGCTTCAAGACGAGTTTTGGGGATTCTATCTGCTTCGATTAGATTAAATAATTTTGTTATTATTCTATAGAGCTTCAAAATGAGTTTTGGGGATGACAATGGAGGGCGATGCTGATATACGTCTTATACTTGAAAACTAGCAATATAAAGATGTATACAAATTAGATTTTAAATGAAACTCTGGCAAATCAGTAAAATAGCACAATTGGAAATACTAAACACTAAATTATTAAATGCTTGAATAAGTAAAATTTAATAAATGAAAATGTCAAATCAGAGATTTCTGTTGTGTTTTATATTGAAAACATCATAAAGATGATGGGAATGAGTAGCATGATATTATAATTATTACACCACGTCAAAATGTAGTGAAGGGAGGCCTCTAATCCTCCCCATACTTCTCATCACTAGAACTATTGGACTTCTCGTGGTTAAGCTCTGTCAAACTAATACCAACCAGCCCTGCATCTGAATTCCTAGCATCCTTGTCAGTTTGTGCTGGCTGTGCATCACATCGTGTTGCTGGACGCTCTTTGGATGCAAGTTTTAGCCTTCAAAAATTACAAAATGAGCAATGAAAATTGAATTGAAAAGTTACAACAATAGGAGTGTGGGGATGTCACAACCAATTTAAAAGAGATAATGAAAATCATGTCCAATGAAATCGTTATGACGGGATAAAATAATAAAAATAAAACAACGCTTGGGGACACCCTTTGGTGTTCTCAAGATGGTGGAGGAATGTGATGGAACTCTAAATTTAGAGTTTCCATTTGTGGAAAAATGTTGTAAATTAATGCCAAGAATTTGGTATATGTCCCTACATTTTTCACAACAAATTGATATAATGTGTTCTTGCTAGAGAGATATTTCCAATCACTCCGAATTATGTGATCAGCAACAGAGTACTCGATCTAAATGTCTTTGAAGATATATACATATAAAAGTGATTGAATATTTCCATTGATGTCAAGTTAGACTTTGGGGAAAGACGCATAAAAATCTGGTGTAGGTGAGGATCTTGTTTGATGACAGTCTGATATTTATAGAAGATTCAACCTCTATTTAATATGGACAATGGCATATCACAGGTTTTCAGAACAAATAAGGTATTTTGATATAGAATGTCATTATTGTAGTCTGGTTGGTTGGATCAGAGAAATCTGAGATTGGCTTGCGTAATTTAGAAGGCAGAACACAGATTATTTGAAATTCATACACAGCAACAACATTTTTGCAAGTCTTGATGGATTCACAGAAATGGAGGGCACTCTAAATTATTCTTCTATGCACCAGATGCCTGGAACCAGTGGTCAGTCTTTCAGATACAAGCATATAATGAAAATAGGATGTCATTGAAAGCTTGAAAATGCCAAGCTGTAATGGACAGAATACAGGCATCTACCAGATTCAGAATCACCTTTCATATATTTGTTTATACCTTCAGATTTGTACAGGAAATGGTATTAATATTATCAAGTTCTGAACCAATGTTTCAAACCAAGTGAAGTAAATGGAGTTGTGACACCATTAAATGACTATATGGTTAAAATCAGTCACAAGAAAGAGCAGGGTAGTATAGAAAATATGAAGTGGTATGTATCGCACATGGAGCCTTATTAAGAACCTACACGGCAAACTCAGAATCATGCACTTTGTCAAGATTTGTTGCAGTTATTGGTAACGCGTGGACAAATGAATTAGAGTTTGCTTGAGAGTCCATTAACCCGTAGAGGAGGAGCATTGGGCCTGCAACTGATCTTAGGGATGAACATGTGCGGATATGGAGTGCACAATTCCCTCGCACCATATTGAATCATAACTGGAGGTCATCTGCTAAATATTTGCGTTCGATGCGGGCATCTGAACAGTGTCATCTTGATAAGATATCAAGCTTTACACAGTTCTTGAGCAAATGATTTCATATTATTATCAGGTGCCATGGAAATCTAATGACTTCTTCCTTGATTTTTGCCGCAGGTTTGTACGCATTGAATAATGAGACAAAAACATTTGAACGAATGCGAGAGTTACCGTAATAGCCCTGGACAATATTTTTTTAGCACCCTAAAGGAATAGCTATGAAAGTCCAAATGTTTTCCTTTTTGAAATAATCGATATCTTGCTATTTAAATGGTCATCTCTAAATCTGTTATATTAACAAATATTTTGGGATTATCGGGTAGTTTTAAGGATTAGGTGCCCGAGTGATTGTGTTCTTTCACTCGTACCTTTTCATAGTCTATAAGTATATGGTCAGTTCATTCTTTCGAAATGATCTTTTCCATATATAATTCATATTCATATTAAATTTTTACATATCTTATGCACTTTGATATATTATTCCTTCATTGGTAAAGGAATGAATTTTCGAACTAAGCTTATGGATTTTGGGTTACTAAGAAAATTTATATGCGATTCCAGAATTGAAATGCATTGGATGGATCATCTATAAGGAGCGTCTGTAGTGCAATTTATATTTCTTGCATGATCAATAAGAAATATTTATTTTATTTTATTTGCATGAAGCCTTAGAGTTAAAATATTAAATTGTTTCGTCTTAAAATATTATATTGTTTCGTCCTTTATAATTATTATTTTTAATTTCATAAATAATTTATATGATAGATAAGTGGACAGGATCAATTATAGCATTTTAAAATCAAACATCATAGATATTGCAAAATATTTAATTGCTTTCGAATCTTTGTCTGGTTTTTCTCCGAACCGCAGGAGTTAAAATACATTCTAGACTATTTTAAAATTGCGTTCATATATTTGATCTGTTGCATCTTGATTACTAAATTATTTATAATTGATGTGCGTAGAATTTTATAAAGTTGTATGTTTTAAACTTATAATATTGACTCTATCCTCCTTCGGCACTGGTCTTTATATGTTTCACTATTCGCAGTCCATACACTGGCAATTATTTCATATCTTTCCTTTGAAGAATTAATATATTCATTTGTTGCAATCATCTGTAATAATTACTTTTATTTAAAACATTCATATATTCATTTATTAATATTAATTCATTATTTGAAAGTTTAAAGTTTTTTGCAATTCTTGCTGTTAGGAAAACTTTCATTGCATTCGCATTCTAATCACTTTGTTATAAGTATCTTGGATTTAAGTGTTTTGTCCAGGATCAAGTGCACTCACCTTGGTCTTGTAGAGCCAGAATGCAGGGAACTTAGACTACATTGTTTAGTTTCGTCAAGTTGGCCATAACCGGTTGGATATCCTAGCATCGAGTTGGCAAGACTTGTAGGATTCCAATCTGTGGTTTTGGGAACCAATAGGATGTTTGGGTTCCCTCTAGAGATCTTGGAGACCTCACCTCTTCCCTGCTCCATCCTTCAAGTGTCTGTGGCAGTGGCAGATCGTCCCTTTGCCGCCCCTTGTTTTGGAAAGGGTGGATTTCTTTTTTTGCTAGGGTGCGGGGGTATCCTCATGCTTCACTAAATTTTTGGTGTGCTCACAGTTAGAAATTTGGGAATTATTTAAGACCAAAGAAATACATCCATCTCCATAAATGATAAGTATTTAGCAGACAGTCAAAATGTGAGTTTAGCAGGACATCATAAAGGATTTGAGAATGGGAAAGTACTTTGATATTTAGTATGTACTTTGTAATAATTGTTTTAGAGCAATAATAGATGTCTGCTTTAATGGAGTATTTCTCAGTTATCGTGATTCTCTAGGGTAAATTATTGATCTTTTGCAGAATTCTTTTGAACATGTATCATTGAAAACTGTTAATCGCTGGGAGCGGTTCTTAATATTCTGCTTGAGAGTTATGTTGGTTAATCTGAAGCAACTAACATGTATGCTGTAGTTCTATTTGATGTATTTATATCTCAAGTGGACACACAAATGTTTTTGATTTGTTAGGTGATAATGCACAAAAACATGATTAAATGTGCTTTTTTTGCTATAGAAGCTCAAACGAGGATTAAATTTCTAGTTTCTCCTACCTTGACATAATTGAATGGGGTAAAGAGGTTTGAAGTGGCAGTCTTGTCTGATCTTTGTGCTGTAGCAGCCAAACTATCTTGTCTTTACCTCATGTGTTTTTGTCTTTGGCTGCATTATGATAACATGGCATGTTTGTAGGGGATGATAGGTTGCATATATCAGCTTTATATACCCACAGTCCATGAGGGTTTATGTAATGCCCCATCTGGGAATCCTTGGTCTCAAAGATCAAAACAAGTACAAACGTATATTTTTGTTTTGTTTAAAGATGGTTTATAACATCAAGTCATAAGCAACAACATACATAACATATCACAAGCAAAAGAATTAATTACACTTGCCATAGATTCCCAAGCCTTTACTATTTCCACTAGTACACTATAGTCTAAGTGATTAACATGCAAGGTTCATGCAAGTTACTATACTAACATTCCAATTGATGTTCTTTTTAAACCCAAAGTACAATTCCTACCATGGTCACTTATACAACTTCATTTATCGAATTAACTGTAGAGTCTGATCATGGATTCACATTCAATCGTTTTTCTAAAGTGTTTACTAATCAAATATATTTTGACTTGGGAGGATACGTCTCCCAAAAGGGTACTCATAAATGCAACGATCCAGTCTAATGCACATGTGGAAGTGCCCAATGTCTAAGAAGTGACCAACTAGAAGTGAGTTAGTATCTCAAATGTGGCTCAAAATCTCGGATGCAACTCATCGAAAATGACTTTGCATCCTGATATGACCCAAGACTATGAATGGGCGACTTGAATTTTGGAGTCACTAGATACGAACTAGTTTTTACCAGATGTTACCTTAGATCCCATGTGTGACTTAGGAATCTCGGATGCAATTTTCTATTTTTCAGGCATTAGAAAGAAAGTTCAAAAAGAACAAAATAATCGAACTCCACACTGGACAAAACCGAAAACTAGTGAATCAAGGAGGTGGGCTTTTGAACATTTCAAGGTCATAAATACGACATATAAATCTTAATCATCTAATATTGTACATCTACCATCTAACTCATTGCATTACAAATCAACCAATCTAATCCATCATCAAGTACATATATACATGTGCATCATCAACTGAAAACATTTGACATCAAGTAACTGCATAGTCGTAAAGTAAAAACATATATCAAGGGTAGACTGATGAAACAAGTGAGCAACAAGCTCTAATTCTGTAGCCGGAGGGAGATAGTCTTTGTACTCTAATCCCTAGCCGTGGTATAGGTTAGCAATGCCTCCCGACCACGTGGAATCCGTAGGTCCACATAGTTGTTCATGAAGATAGCAACCCAACCATAGTAACAACAAACACAAACACAAAGGCTTCACACATGCCAACCAAATGCATAACTCAAGATAACATAGATGCTCATGAATGTCACAATGTAGTATTCTATGTCGCTAGTTATAACACTTTATAGGCTTCTATGTCGGGACTAGTGGAGTTTCATTGCTTGGCTCATAGCGGCCCGAGTAGCGTCGAGTCTTTGTTCCAATCCTATTAGGAGGCCATATTCAGAATGTATCTCCGTTTTAACTCCCTCGAGAGGCCAGATTCAGTTGTCGTTCCAACTCTTGCAGGACCCTAGACACCCCCACCATTGTCCCAACTTCTTGAGGAGGTCAGGTGGTCAAATTCACTTATGTTGCATTAAGTTTTATGATATCATATGTTTATTTGGTTATCACTTATTAAAACCTCTTCATGTTGCCTTGTCGGCCACTTGCTAGTTGGGGTAAATTTGAGAAGCCATTCCACACGTCTACTTGTACATACCCTTCTCATCATACAAGTGCTACAAGGCAATGCATTTCCCAACCCAACCCCAATGCTCAAATAGTCAATTGGCCTATATCAAAGAGTTCGAGTCTTACAAGATCCCGCCAAAGGCACACTTACGTGCTCGTGGATGGGCACAACGAACTCTAGGCTTATTCATGTAACGTACAACCATGCAAGGGGCTAGATTCAAGGAATGCAGCAACGCAACATCACATGAAAGGATAAACACATTCAGGAAAATAATTGAGTGGAAACCATAAGGAGGCACAAAAGCACATAGCTCAATTGGCCACTTTGCCAAGAGCATCAATTCCCATGGAATCTGCAATTCATCTCGTTAGCACACAAGGACAACACACAATGCCCAAAAGCGCAACCAAATATGAAATTCTGGCAAAATCCAGCAAAGAGCAAAAATCATCATTTTAAACTTGAAAGAGCGTTTTCGGATTGTGATATAAAATTAGTTGGAATGTCCCCTAACTATTTTGAGTCCATGATCCTACTCTTTGTAGCAGAGGCTACTAAAATCAAAATTCAATTTAGCACAACAAGGCGAGAAACAAGTGTTTGGTAGCATGCAATACGAGGCACCACAAAAAACACCCAAAATCTAACCTTCTTAGAATTCGACAAAATTGAAAACCATCTTCCAAAACATGTTCAAACTTCCAAAATCAAATAAAATTCAAGTTCCGGGCACACGAAAAACCTAACAACATGACTAGGTGGAAACTTTCATTTTTCAAAACATAAAATCATATGAATTAACAACACACCTGTCCAACTGGGTCATGGGACCGTATAAAAATAGGGGGGAGCACTAGCTCTCAACCCCCAAACATAAAGCATTCAATAATGCAACTAAAGGGTGTAAAACAATTAAAACAAGAAGGCCCTACCTTACCAAATGCTCAAAATGAGGGATGAATAGAAGAAATTGGAGAAAGCTTCAAATGGGTTGAAAATCACTGCAAAGATGAATAATCTCTCTACAAATCCAACGAGTCCCTGCTCGTGAAGATCCAACACGCTAATCTCACCCAATGGGTGATTAACCAAATTCTCCAAGGAGGGTTTTTGGAGCAAAACTCAGATTCTCAAAAACATGAAATAAGAAGTGAGTGTAAAATCATTTTTTCCTAATATAAGCGCTTTTATTAAAGTGATTCATAATTTAGAATATTAAGGTACTTAATAAACTAATCAGCCCCTTTCCCAAATTAAATAAAATGATTCCAACAATTTGGAATCCAACTACGACAAATCAGCCGCTAATAAATTAAATCATTAAAATTCCCAAAGTACAATTAATTTAGCATTTTTATTGAGCAATTTGCATGACAACTGTGAAATCCTAAATGCACAAACACTTGCACTTGCCTGCTCACATAATGCATTTTGAATCCAGATTTACTGATATTTAGTAAAAGGATAATAATAATAACCCAATAATATGGATGTGTTGCCCATACAAGGACGACATTGGCTCAGTATGATAGGCCAAGGGCACTATCTCATGGTGCCCATTGCCGGGAATATAGGTACACAATACGTGCAACTCAGGATGATTGCACCAGACACCTATTCAGTAAACAAACAAACATTGAGTGTATGTGCTCAATATATAAATAGCCAAAGCACATAAACACACATAATCATGGTTGAAGGAGAATAAGACACTGTGAAGATCTTGCAAGCAACTATATCTCTGTTCCCACTTTGTACTAGCACCAATGGGCAAAATGCATAGCAGTGATGCACTACAGTATAGCATATAATATCATGATATTGCATTTAAATTAGTACATTTAAGCAATCATTTACAACCATTTGAGCATATATCTACTGAAAGTAAGAGACAAATATCAACAACATAAAGGCACAATAATGACGAGTCAAATAACATCCTCCAGATGCATAATCCATAATCCAAATACAAACTAAAACCATTTGCCGATTATTTGAAGCATATATCAATGGAAGTAAATAATTGAATATCCAACAACATACATACCAGAGTATATTATAAAATCCCATAAAATCATCCTGAAACAACATCCATAACCGTGAATGCAAAATACTCCAGATAACATCATAAGCATCGAAATGTAGATAAGATCAACATACTAGTAACAACAGGGTCTAACATATAAGTCAACACTACTGTAGGAGCTAGAATCAGGTGCAGTATTCATATGCATCACACAGTGCAACCACTGTTCATATCTCATGGGTACTTACAGGATAACATCGTGATAACTGATACCATAGAATAGGATAACATTGTGATAACTGATACCAACCAGTCTGCTAATGCAACATAAGTCAAATCACCTTAAGGGTGTTGACCACTAATGGCTCCCAAAATGATCACTCGATAGGCCTGAACATAAAGATCACATCCCTCGGGATGGTAAGCAGATCACAAATGGGAGAGGCACTACAGTTTAAGCTGCAGTTATTCTTGAGTAATTCATATGGCAGGAGGAATGACTTCATATTCTGACTATGCAGATAACTAACTGGTTGATCATTTTTTAAAATATATTCATAATTTGAATCTTGTGAGTCTTTGCGAGACCATTCTAGGTGCTGTACTGATTGCTAGTCATATTCCATAATGGAACTGACCTACTCTTCTGAAGTTAGTTCTTTTAAGTTGTGGAAAACAGAATCATACTTATTAGTTTCAATTTTAGGTCCATGTTTGACCTTAAGTAGCTTGAAAGACGCTCAGTAGTTTAAATTCTGTTTTTGTGGAGTGAAATATTAAAGCCAATGTATAGTTTTTAACTTTTAAATAGCAAATGTAATGGAGTTTTGAAGAAAATATAATAATGACTTGTACATGTCGATAATTTACTTTCCTTTATTGATGCCATTAGTTTGTTATACTATTTTTGACTTGTTTACCAAGGTTTTCTGTTTCCTGGTAGAGATGATAGGATTCACAGATCTTGTACTGCCGTGTTTCTATTTTTATGGTATATATATTAGTTTTTAAGGAGGATTGTCACATTTTATATCCATGCTGTTCTGCATTAACTGCAAGACGGTATCTGAGGTCAGGAATCATTAATAGTACAATAATATACGTAAGTATGAACATCGAATGAACATTAATTGTCGAATGAGGCTGTAGCATTTTTAGTTAATTTTTAATTGATTCTGAGGATCGATGGTGCATTTAATGGGTCACATAACAAACATGTTAAACACTGTTCTCACTTAATTGGTCTTGGCATTTCAGCTGTTGTGATGAGTAAATAATGAACAAATTGCTTAGAACGAGTAATAAGTTACTAAGTTGAAATTCATGCTACATAAGTACAGTCTGATACAATATTTTTTTTTTTGAAAAATTCCCAAAGGTTTGTAGTAGTGGGGTGATGGTCTTGAATCTTATGGATTAAAGATTATGGAAGCAGAGAGTTGATGTTGTTTTGAAAAATAGTTTTCTTTTAATAGTACTTATTGCTTAGTGAATCTACTTCCTTACTGTTTGTACTTTGTTTTGCAGCAAATGCCATAACGTTTTTTCCTGAACGGTTCATTTAACAGTAGTCCAAGAAATGCACTGTTAGAATGGCATGGTTGCGCTTCTGAGAATGGTTGCTTAAGAACTTCGACATCTTTTGCAAATAGTAGGAAGCTCTGTCATGATGGTTTGTGCTTTTAACTTTCAGAGTCAAATCTTTATGTTGAAGGTACATATTGATGGGTGCATTTTAACTCCCTGCATTGACCAAAACAAATGAAGGGAATTGTGTAAGTATAATTATTTCATTGCATGTTATTGGGTATTTGATGCTGAATTAGTTATCTCATTAAATGTTTCAATTTTTGCAAGTTAGGAGTTGCTTTTATTTGTGCAACCCCATGATTAATTTTGGACAAGGCCAATGGCACCTATTTTTTGTTTAGAGTTTGACTAAATGAGGACTCTAGATTGATGATTTCAATGGAGCTTGTTGATGCCAAATTCCAGGGGCATTTGAAATGTAAACATTCTAATTAAAATTGACATAAAAGCGCGTTTCAAGTGTTAACTGGACTGTTGTAGCTTTATATGCCATTGTTTATAATTCACGATTAATTTGATGATATATATTGTATGATCAAGGTGTTTTTGACCTGAGAATTTGAATTTATGCGGGCTTTGACCTATATGGATTTTATCCCAACTTGCCTTTCATGAATAGTATATATTGTATAACAGAGGTGCACACAAGTACCTCTTAAGCATTTTTAACGAAGGTCTTAGCTCATTACATTGGGCATTTCATCTGTAGCTTTTTCCCCATTAACAAAGCTGCTGGAGCATTGAAATACATCGTAAGTCACTCTTAGCTCACTATTCTACTAAATAAAAGAGCATTGTTTTGACCTTGTTCTTAGGTGGGTGATATAATTACTAATGCAGATGAATAAAAATGTTTACTCATCTGTTTATGGTGTAAACATATAAAGTTTAAACTGAATTGGAAACATCATATTTTTTGCCATGCACTTGTTCTGAATGAAAGATAACTATTGATTGAGAGCTAGCCCTTTTATGGAGGTTGTAAATCTAATGACTTGTAGTTTCGTTTCTAACAAAACATTTCTAACCGAGTCCTCTTATCCAAAGACCAGTGGGTGCCTCCCCTGCTCGTATGGATTGAGAAGACAGCATATTGGTTGATTTTCATTAATTAGCATTTGGTCCATGCTCATGCATCTTATAATACCGGTGCTCCTGGATCATTGATTGTTTTTATTTCTAGGACATGTGACTTCAAAAGTACTTTTGCAGGTTTTCCTATGCAGATTTTTCATCAAGGAGACCACATAATCACTTCCCTCTGCTATTACGACAAAATATTAGGTATAACCTTTGTAGCTGTCTATGTGAGGAGGGATGAGTGAGTTGGCAAGGAAGGCTCTTAAAAGGTTAAAAATCATGTCTAATTTGTGCATGCGGCACAAATTAATTAAATCTGATTATAGAACAGAACAAGAGGATGATACGGATAAGTCTACAACAGGTTATGGGTTGGTTCAAGCATAATTTTGTGGCAAAGCCGGCTATATTATGCATTTGTTTCATCTTCTTTGTATAACCAAAATATTAGGCAATTGTCTGTACATGATACGAGGTAATGTTGTTATGAAGAGTATTGGTTGATCTTCTGATGGAGCAAGCTGAACCAGTAACTCAAGATGTTGATGAACTCGGTCTAATTTTATCTGCAGATTTTTCATCAAGGAGACCACATAATCACTTACCTCTGCTATTATGACAAAATATTAGGTAGAACCTTTGTAGCTGTCTATGTGAGGAGGGAAGGCAGGCTCTTGAAAGGCTAAAATTCATGTCTAATTTGTGCATGTGGCACAAATTAATTAATTTGTTTACAGAACAGAACAAGAGGATGATACTGATAAGTCTACAATAGGTTATGGGTTGGTTCAAGAGTAATTTTGTGGCAAAGCTGATTACAACATGCATTTGTCCTATCTTCTTTGTATAACCAAAATATTAGGCAATTGGCAGTAGATGATATGAGGTAGTGTTGTTATGAAGAGTTTGGACCTATTGGTTGGGCTTCTGACGGAGCAAGCCGGACCAGTAACTCAAGATCATGATGAACCTAGTCTATTGTGTGATAACCATGTTGAAGTTTATTACTATTACATCCACGTTTTGTTTGATAACAAAGACTATTCTTTTTAATTATAGTCCTTATGCAGAGCAAGCTGCTAACACAATTACAAAGACAAAAGTTCATCACCATTACAGTCTCTAGTTGGTTGATAACAAAGACATCTGTCTTTATTATTGTCCTATTGGAGAGCCAATTGCCAGCATCACGACTAATCTTGTGTTAAGGCAGGTTTGTCGGTTTAGAGAAAAACTTCAAATTGATCAGGTTTAGTCGTTTAGGCGTAAGTTTGATGAATCATATAATATTATTATTAATCCTATAAAGGCATATGATGCATTTAGAATTGTTTTTAGGTTTGTTATGCTTGTGTTATCATCGAACGCTTTGTTGTAAGTAGTTGTTTTATTTGTTGTGTGCTTGTTCCTTGTTTGTAGGAGATTTCATTAAATTCTGTTGCTCATTTATTAAATCCCTCTGCACTGTATTGCTTCAACCACTCAAAGTAGAATGATTTTACACATTACTCTCTATCTACATCGTTATAGACATAGCGCACTTTGTATTCATCATATGACTTCTTATGGAGGCATTGCGAGCTCTATTTTTTGAGCTGTAAGTGGTTAAATCTAATACTATTGTTGTAATTTGTGTGGACGGAAAGAGTTAGAGTTGAATGAAACCATATTTTTTGTATGTAGTTTTTCTCGAGAATTTGGTGGAAGCTTTCCAATGCCCGTAGTCTTAGTTTTATGTCTGTAGTAACTAGTTGGAATAATCTTAAGCAAGTGGTACTCCAAGAAGGCTGTGCAAGAGCTTTTTGAGAAAAATCTATTTTAGGGTTAAAGATAGCAACATGCTCAAAATAAATTTCCTCCTGTATATTCTAGTTAGTTCTATGTTGTGGTTTTGTTATGTTGCGCCAGCTGGTCTTTATAACAGTAGGCCTTAGTTTTGTAGTTTCTCAGTTTTGCCAATAATGCAATTTTTAACTATAATTAATATTGTGTATGTTATAGTAAAATGTAGACCGGATTTTGAAGAGCAGGGGCTCCTTCAGAATCTCATTAACGAATGATGAACGGTAGCATAGCTACCAATACTCTATTTATTGTTTTATTTTAAGTTAAAATGTTCTCGACACCTTAATTGCATCTGCATTGCATCTTAAAGGGTATTGGTTATTTATTATAAACTCATAAAATACTCATTAATAAACATAATTTCAATTCGGCGGGAACAGTATGAAACAGGCTGGTGTCATATAACCCTGTATTTGTTCATTATATAAACAAGTCATTTAATATTTTGGGGAAATATTTAACAGTGGTGTTAATATCATAATCGTATTTGTTTATCATATAAGAAATTATTTAACGCTCTACAAAAATGAAACTATTAGATTAATAATCCCGTTTTCTTACTATTTAAGCAAATCATTCTAACATTTTCCGATTGCAAGCAAATTCATTCCATAAAGATGGAAACAAGAATCGTCATAATGGCAGCAGGTTCCACTAAGAAGACATATTGATGATTATTTTTTATTCATGTTAACATTATATTTTTAAAATGTTGATAGGCATTTATACTAGGGTAGAGTGTGATGGATGTGAATGTGTTAAATGTTAGCTTTTATCTTTTTAAGTTAAATTTGACAACCATTTACATATCAATAAATTAAATTTTATTATAAACATAATATACTTTTAAAAATAATTTAATAAACAACACCAAATATTTGTTAAAATTATAATTTTGGAGATATAAATTATTAATTTTTTTAAAGAAATGAAAATAAAAAGATGAAATTAGTGAAAACAATAAAATAAATAGAATCAAAGAAAATATAAATAGTTTTTAGTGGATGTCTATCAACTTTTCTTTAGATAGACTTATTTAAAATACTAGTTAAATAAAATAAAATAATGAAAATTGATGATTGTTATTTTTATCCTCGAAACATTATTTTTGTTAACTGGAGTAATTATTGAAATATATGGACATTTTCATCAATTTTGTGGTTAAAATATTTTTTAAGCAATGGTTTTAATTCATTTCTTAAACTTCTAAAATTTGGAAATTAACCAAAAATAGACTTAAATTTAGTTGATTCACGTCAAAATAAATTTATTTTTTAATTTATAATGTGTGTGTGTGTGTATGATTAGTCCCTGGTAGTAATTAGTGCCCAACAAATCAATATTATATTCTAAACTTTGTAGGGTTTGATTTAAAAAACTTATGCTAATACCCATATTCTGATTGGCTAGACGTTAATGTTTTGGGCCATATTCTGATTTTTGTGAGTAGAAAATCTGAAAATTAAAATGAGGCGCTCCTACACGTAACGTAGTAGTTTGTGTGTCCATTTGTGACAAGTCTCAATGCACAACAAATAAAAACAAGTCTATCATTTTATGCTTTGATTTTATCTTGGAAGCAAAAACTTGGTTTTATTTATTTATTTCTATTTTGAATCAAATTGTTTCATTAATTTTATATTTATATTAATAAAATAATAAATATAATATACTAATGATTATTTATATATTATTTTTACTATTTTTAATTTTTAATTTTATTAATTACATTAAGCAATAAAAATAATATTAAACTTTTGGTTATTTCATTTGTCTTTATTTTGTACATAGTCTTTTGATATTTATAAATAATTTATTAATAAAAATATATAAAAGAGAATAATACTTTTTATATATAATTTATTTCATTCATGTTATTCATTCATTCTATTTAGTCTTTCATAAAACATAAATATTAGCTAATATACTTTTATTTAAAAGAAATTATTTTTGTCCTTTAACTTTGTTTATAAAAATTTAGTTGAAATAATTATTTATTTAAATTTAGTGCAAAAATATTAGTATAAATAAATTTAGTTAAATTTTAAATTTTATGTTTTATGAATCAAAATCTTGTCATACATCCAAGAAACATTTAAGAAATTTATACAAATAAAACCAAAATATGGCCAAATAACAAAAAATGATTAAAATATTTCATAACACAAAAAGAATTACAAGTCATGTTTTGGAGGAACAACATTAACTACATTTTGATCATTAAATATAAATATATCTTCCTTTTTGGACAAAAGGTAGGGACTCCGCTCAACAAGATCTCTTGTTATTGTTATAATAATAACAATAATAATAGTGTGTACATATAAGATGCACACATGCATACAAATGTGTATATATTTGTCTGTATATATAGATATGTATACATAAATACCTCTTTGTATGCATATACAACACATGTACAAGAATGCGTGCATGCACACATCCACGTAGATGTGTGTATGTACGTAGGTATGTGTATATTCTAATCTGTTTATATATTTCTACCATCCTAAAAAGTTAGCATCCAATGACACTCATGATTGGGTGATTTATAACAATTGATTAGATCCTATTTTTGTGATTTTGAGGTTTGAATGTTGTTATGCTTGATTTGTTGAGTTTTAGGGATTGTTGCAAATGTACTAAGCACTACCATAATATTTGGTATGTATCTTCCAAATGCAACATCCTCTTAGATTAATATTGTGAATACATAATGAATAGACATGTCCCATGAATGGACATTCTTATATATATATATATATATATATTTGTGTGTGTGTGTGTGTGTGTATGTTCGACAGAAGCTATCAAACATCAACACTCCTTAACTAGGGAGGATAAACACAAGACACATATTACACCAGTGGTAATATTAGGAATGCTAAATTTTAAGAATATTTCTTTTTGATATGTTTGAAGTTTTCCACCATTTGATATCACATTTTATATCATGAGTTTTGGTCTTCTAGAATATCAATGCATGATATTCACCAAGTACTCAAATAAGGTTTGATATCACATATGATATCAAGAGTACCTCCTAGAATATCAATGATATTCACCAAGTACTCAAAAGGTTCTATCACATTTGATATCAAGAGTACTGGCCTCTTAGAATTTCAATGATATTCACCAAGTACTTGTAAGGTTTTGATATCATATCTGATATCAAGAGTATTGGCCTCTTAGAATATTAATCATATTCACCAATTACTCAAAAAAGAAGAAGTTTTGATATCACATCTGATATCAAGAGTATTGGTCTCCTAGAATACCAATGATATTCACCAAATACTCTTTGAGTAATGGCTTTCCAAAATGTTGAGATGTAAGACATTCATCATATACTCAATTTGTTTGTTCTCATAATACAAGTTATTGTAAGATCATCACCTTATGGTATCTTTTTCAAATACAAGTGACATCATTTCCCTAGGATACACATAGGGGGTAGGCCCATTAAAATTACAGTCGCAAGGTATATTCATGAATCACAATCCTCTTGATGGCTACAATTTATTGATCACTAGAGAATTAATTCTAGCTTGATTTACTCCCTTTGATTATGATATGATCAAAATCTTCAATGATTAGTTGAAGCATATCCTATATTTGCTCCTTTAGACGAATGTGGTGGACTCCCTCTAAACATCAATCTTGTAAGCTCCTTTACGTTTGAAGAAGTGTGAGAGTCCCTCTAAATCTGGTATGATTGAAATCTTCAAAGATCAATTGAAACATATCCTCTATCCGCTTCTTTAGACAGATGTATCAAACACCCTCTTAATATCTATCTCCCCTTTCTTGCAATAACTTGTATATTAACCTTAATTCACAGGTTTGATGCTTACATGTCTAGCATTGGGATCATCTTGCACTTCGAAGGAGAGTCTTTACTACTCGATCCCTCTCTCAAACTATTGTCCACATACTTCTCTCAAAATCTGACCCTTCTAACCACGGTTGTGGTTGGTAGAGGTTTATCCTTCCTATTGGTTTCACGCGAGTTCTTTGTGAATGACAAGCGAGTTAAGAGATTGTACGCCATTTTAGACGAGTCAATGATTTCACACCAATACATAAATCCCTTGTTCTCCTTATTTGGCGCGGTCCATATTTATATCCTTTGTGACCTGCGACATTTCAAGTGTCCTCCACGTCATTTTCTCCCTATTCAGTTTATTTAATGATATCATCTATTGTTCCCTATATTATGCACATCCATATACTAGTTCAAGCAGAAGAAGAATTCATTCTTTCCTTTACGACGTTAAGCTACTAATTCCTGCACAGTTTCTCATGGTGTTGCATACGCTTCATACTCTTGTGTTGCTTCCCAATCTAACACATGGACTCCTCTATAATCTTCATGATGTCGATCCAAATGGGTGTAATATTTTTGGAAGTCTTGCGCAGACACACCTCCCTGTCTTTGAGGATGTCGAACATCAAGGGGCTACACATCATAGAAGAAGGGAACGAGGAATTCATTGGATCTGCACATCTTTGCCTACTCCTCAAGACACAATGTTGATTCCACATTACTTTTGGGAATGATTTAGATGTGAATGTTAATTGTTCCAATTGTTGTTTGCAAGGTATAATTGATGCTTTGCTACGTTGCTCTCCATGTCAGATTGACCGCTCTATTTCCTTATGGGCATCCAATGTTCTTGTTGTGGGTTTTAGTAAGGGACCTCCTTTGGCATATGCTAGCTCTTTGTGATTCCATTTCAGAGGCCAGACTTATATTAATTTTGATGGCTCCATTTTATACATATCACATTAGTGGTGGGATCAATGTTTTAGTAGTATATTAGTTCTTCCTTGTTAGTAATTCTCCATTGACAGGTCACATAATTAGCGAGTCACCCTTTTTAATAGGAGTTTCTATACTCTATATTAGATCTGAGTTTGCGAGAGGTTGATAGATTTAGCAATTTTTCCATGTCTTTCATTCACTTAGGCAATGCAATTTTATGAGACCACTTTCGTTTCTTGTCAGGGAGGATAAGCTTCGAATGGATATGGAAGAGGGATGTAAAGATAGTATACCTTCTACATTTGCAACCTGTTCTAATACCATGTTGAGTTTCAGGGGTCACTGCAAATGTACTAAGCATTGGCATAATATTTGGTATGTATCTTCCAAATGCAACATCCTCTTAGATTTATATTGAGAATAGGCATTGAATAGACATGACCCATGAAGAGACACATCTATTTGTTAATCAAATAATTAATATAATAATATATTTAATAAATGTTACATTAATTTTTCTCATATATATATATCTCATATAATTATATATATGTTTGTTTGACAGATTCTATCAAACATCAATAGATTTTGACAACTTGTTCTCTCCCTAGCATCTTTTAATTTAATCTTGACACCGCACTCAAAATTTGGCCCATTCTCCAAGGTACAAGACATTATTGGCATATTGTCCTCCAGACAAATTGCTAATGGCATCTCATCCTTAAAGATAGGGTCCCAAATTTAGTAGGGATTTGGTGTTAGGGTTTTAGCATAAGATTTGATTTTGTGGTTGGCCTAGATTATTTTTAAATCTTGAAATGATGAATTGAGTGGAAAAATTCTATCACTTATTTTTGTATCAATTATCAAGTTCAAGTATTTAATATCAAGTTTTCAAGCAATTAAGAGCAACTAAGCAACTGAATTCAAGATTTGAAGGCAAGTATCCAAGATCAAGTTTCAACATCTCTCCAATTCTTGTAGGTCATTAAGGTCAAAGGCCACATTATTCAATTTAAGGAAGATAATCTCCCACCGAGGCTAGGTAGAAGAATTTTTAATTAAACAAGATCATTTAATTTACATTATCTCTCCTTCATCGTAAGTGATTATCAAGCTTCTTATATTTAATATCTAGTAGTGATGCATTTGTGAGGAAAATTGCATTCCAAGGTCAACTTTTTGGATTTCAAACATATTAAAACATATCCATGGATATGAGTGATTCCTACATCTGCCCATAAGAGTTATTGCAGGGGGAATCAATCATTTACCTTTTTACTTTCATTCTTTCATGCGATTTCATCTCATCAAGGTTGATTTTTAAGTAGGGATTTCGCTAAGGCAAATCCTTCTAGAAAATATTTTCTTGTAATTCTGTGTCTAGAACATGATACAAAGTTTTTAGACAAGATCAAGAATTGACAAAAGATCCCTAGAAAATGTAGTCAATTTTTTTGGATATAGGTCATTATTATCATCTTGTCCTAGGTACAAGTCGCCTTGCCATTCTGTCCTAGGTACAAGCTGCTATTGCCATCTTGTCGCTTACATTTTGATCCTAGATTTTAGCCACATGTTAGATTTGCACTCTGATTATTGTTTCTGTACATTTCAACACTTTATCAATTTGTATTAGATTGTTATTTCTCATTTTTTGTAACTTGCCTAATTAGTCATTTACATTACTTTGATTTCACCATTGCACATTTTCGAGAAGGATCATTGTCCACTTAGTGTTTAAGTCTCCTCTTGAACCCGATGGGACATCTTCCTTATGAAATGTGCAATTGGTGAAAATGAGAAGCAATTTATCCACACACACACACACACACACACACACACACACACGTGTGTATAAACACCTATCTATTCTTTGCTCCAAATGGATTTTATAAGATTTTTAATGATATTGTACCTGACAAAAATGACATCTTATGTATCATATTTAAATAACATTTGAGTGTGGAGTCACTTTTGGTTTGTGGTTTATTTATAAAAATAATACTAATTATAAGACAACTTCCTTATATTTGTAACTTAAATTCACACTATTTTACTACTATGTAATTAATCATTGTGTTATTAAAATGTCATTTATGAATTTATAGTTAATATCAAATTGTTTAAAAAATATATTTTTAATAATTTAGCTTAAATTTTAATGGTTTGATAAGGTTGAAATGTGGATTGGTAGTTGGCTTTTTTGTGAATGTATTTTAATGAAGAGATAACATAATATAGATTAAAAATCTTGCAATAATGAGGCTTTGTGGGAATAGACATACGGTTTCTTCATTTAATTTAATTTAGTTAATTTTTTTGATATTGAAGCCCCTCCCAAAACAAGGGTGTTGTCCCATTAATACAACCCATAGGGAATATGGTCAAAATATTAACATTAGCAACACATTGGTCACTAACTACTTACATAAAAAATCATCATACAATGATCAACTAGAGTGTCAAAATAGAGTTAAAGTCTGTAGAATTCCTATCTACTCTACTATCTAAGCTACTAAAAATCAAATGATAGGACAACCCTAGTAAATGTAAGCACACTTAATAACAATATCATTGTTACACACCAAAAAAATATTAAGAGTCTTCAAACTATGCCTAGAGAGGCAACTAGTAGCAAAGAAAATGAAGTCCTGTAATGTCCCCATTTTAGCAGTTGACCAAGTGTGTGTGCGTTAGCCTTGTTCTACATGGTCCCGAGGGCTAACAAAGGGTTTAATGGGATCTTGGAGTGTTTTGGCCTAGTCATTTCCAGTTTGGGCCAAAACGAAGTTGATTTACTTAGTTTCAGGCATACTTACTATCTTTAGTAAGTCGGCAAGACACAGTGCAGATCAATTTTGGTGATTGGATTCGATACTCCTCGGTGAGAGCTTTCCGATGAGCTATCACTCGCATTATTCGGAGTGCGATTGCTAATACATTTTAATGCCTAAAGTTTTATTAAAGTAACGTCTAATTTAATTGTAAAATATTAAAGTGTTACTTTAATATTTATTTTATGGTGATGTGTACCCAAGGGAGACATAAGGGGTATTTTAATATATGTTTTATATTACACATCTTTTATCCCACATTGCCCATATGAGTTGAGCGGACCCATGGGAACAGAATAAAAGGAAGCATTTGTGGCTTCATTAGACAGGTTGAATATGAGAAGAAATTGGTGTGTGAGTTGTAGCTTTGTTCTTGGCATTTGAGGACATCTATCCTCTCTTGTAACATTCTAGACATCATTCCCTTGGGGTTTGGCCTTTGGAATTCTTTCTTATTGGCTTCATTATCAGACAATTTAGTTGCATTTTCGGCTACAGGCAGATTTGATATTTTGCTCATATCTTCTTCACTACTTGTCCGACGCTTATGCCGCTTGGAGGGAATGGTATTATGAAGGTAGTGGACTGATTGGAGGACAAAGTATTGTAGCAGCAAGTTCGTAAGCATGGGCTGGAGTATTATGACAATATTGCTGAAGTAATTAGTGAGTTGATAAATCTGCCATGTATTTGGTTTTATGAATTCTGAAAATAATATTTTATTAGCAGCCGTTCATTTCCACTTTGCATATTATTGTAGTTTCTTTCTTGTTTATGTTGTATGATACCAATTCCATGCACGAAACACAACAAACAAATAAACGTTTGATTTCTGGAGTCATAAGGGGTTTTAAGAAGTTGAATGCAAACTGTTTGACATAATTCCTTTTAGCAATTTGGTTTAGTTTTTTGGGACATCCAGGGGTGCCCATTACAAGTCCCTTTGAGCTCCTTTGTATTTGCATTTTCACTTGATATTGTGCAACAAACCAATCCTTTGTGAGGAACTCAAATAATTTCTTGTGATTACTGTCCTTGTCATCATATCCTAGAACTTTCTTTTGTAGCAAACACAAACACATAGTTGTTCTATGCATCACCATTCCTTAGTTGCCACATCATAATGCCACATGGGAGGAGAGTCATCTTATACATTTGTTTTTTTATCATCCTATGCTTAGTCATGAAATTTAAATGTCTTTCCATGAAACTCAAGTGTTGCTCCTTGGTCTTTCCTAATATGTCTATTGCCTCTCTCTTAAGTATCAAATTCATTCTTAGCAAGAAACCCAAAAATATCCCTTAAAAAAATAACCCATAGGAAAGGCGTTCACATGGTGTGGGAGGTTGTAGGTAGAAACCCATAATTGTCTCACTTAGGGGTTGTAGATAGGAATCCTCTACTCCAATATAAATTTTTGGATGTCATTATTGAAGTCCCATGGTATGCCAAACTTTTCCAACACTTTCTACTAAAATTGTATAACAAATTGGTAATGAAGTAAAATATGAGGAATAGTTTCTCCCCCCTAATTGAAAAGAAAGCATCTATTGAGTAGTTGAAATTCTCTCTTAACAAGATTATTTTGGGTTAGAGTTTTGTTATGTATAGTTGTACGCTAGAATAAATATTTTTTAGGAATTAGTTATGCATGCTTATCCTCTTAGGGAATAGATCAAGTGTAACCTTTCTTATTATTCTTTGAAGCTCAATATTTTTTTTTACCAAACTAGGTTTATTTTGGAAACATGTTATGCTATCCTTTCATCTTAGCAATGTTGTAGTGTAATTAGAAACTTTTTTACGAAAGAGGCTTTTCTAAAGTCTCCATCAAACCCCAATAGCTTAGGCTATCTTCGAGGGCCTTATTCCCAACCCAAATATAGCCCCAAAACCTTATTTTCCTTTCATTGCCAATCTCCCATTTGAGGTTTTCATTGGTGATAGTTCTATATTTGAGGATGTCATTCCAATATTTTGAAATCAGGGTAGCTTTTTGAGGAAAGAAATAAGTAAAAATTGTCAAAGTTGAGATACTTGATCCTCATGAAGTTGCACCAATCCGACTTCTCAAGAGAGTTTTCGATCCATTTTAGCAATAAGGGTTTTATTTAGAACCGATGAATTCCTTATTTCTAGGCCAGCTTAGTGCCTCAGTTTGCATACAATTTCCCAATTAACCAAAGCTATTATTTTCTTTTTGTAAATCCAATCCAAGGAAACCCTCTCTTGATTCTTTCAAGTTTATCTATCATATTACCATAATTTTTGAATAGGGAAAGGAAGTGGACATGAATACCCTAGAGCAAAGCAACAAGAGTTGAAGTTTTCTTGCATTGCTTAAGAACTTATGAGCTTAGCCTTTCCACCCAACCAACTTCTTTCACATTCTTTCTAGTGTGGTATTTGAAAAAGATTGGGTGTTCTCCTTGATAGTGAGATGCAAAACAAGGAAGGTTCTTTGTAAAACAACACATTGACACCCCAAAATATATTTGATTTTTCCCTATGCTAAAAGAAAAAGATGTTGGTTTTCTCCTAGTTAATGTGCTAGCTTGAAACATTATCATAGTAGAAGAAAAAAGCCTTCTATTCTGTAGCTTTAACAATTGAGGCTTTCCCAAAAAATATAGTAGCATCAACAAAGTGCTACAAAACAAAAAGAAGGGCTAAAGAAACTTTAACCCCCTAAATTATCCTAGAGCTAATCATATTGACAAATTTTGTGTCCAAGACACCTGTAAGCATAATGGATAAGTAAGTTGATAGCAGGTCAATGTGTGATTCCCCTATACACACCAAGGAACCCTCATTCACTAAAATTAAGATTTTTTTTTTTGATGCATTCTCTTACAAGGCAATCTCTCATTAAAATCCAACCTTGCAAAAACTTCAATTCAAAATACTTATCTAACCCTATCACGTACCTTAGAGATACCAAGTTTTAGAACTATACTTCTCATTCAACATATATACATTGAGTGAATAATTGCATGTGTGGATACAACCGCATCAAGAATTTGTCTTTGAGGGAAAAAGTCTTTTTGGTTATAATCTATGAATTTTTTAGGAAAATGTTTAATCCCATCGATGAAAAACCTTCGGGAATTCTTGTATAGTGTAACACAAACTAATACGTCTAAAATCACTCATCATTTTTGGCTTTTGGACTTTATGAACAAGAGCATTGAAACTTTTATTAAGCTTTTTAAGTTGTTTCCTTATCCCTAGAAACTATAGTATCATCATAGCTTAAAATGTCTCATTATTATTAATGGAAGGTAGGAGGAAATCCATCCAAGTCCAGGGCCTTAAAAGAGCCCATGGAAAAGTCAATTGACCTCACTTCCACTTCAACTATAGGACCCAAAATCTGATTGTTGTCCTCCTTTCTGACAATATTGAATGTAATGTAAAATTTGATCCCCCAAATTCGTATATACCAATCCTCCCACCCCAGTATAATCTTTCTTAAAATATTGAATAACCTACCCTCCAAGTTGAGAATCATCAATGATTTCCTAGTTAATTCCATCCATCAAGCTCTTTATAGTTTTTCTCTCCTTGCATTTTCTAGTATATTTAAAAAAAAAGGATAAGTACCTATCTCCTTTGAGCCATTGAACCCTCTATGTTTTCTTCCTATAGATCTGTTCCTCAAATGATCTTTCTATTTTTTCCTCCAACTTTCTTCTTCTTCATGTAGAGATTGGGAAAAGTCTCTAGAAGCCATAAGATTTTGCATACTTCCAAGTTTAGAGCCTATTAATTTTTCTAGGCGAAGATGTCCCCAAAAGTAGATCTATGCTAACCTTTCACTTGCTTTATAATGTTTTTTAGCTTCTATGACACTTTATGTATAGCCAACCCTTTTGTAGGGGTTTTACACCAATTTGAACACAAGGCTTAAAGTTTGGATGTGAGGCCTACATTTTCTCATAATAAAAGGGGAGAGGGATACCTAGAGGTCTATCAATCTAGTCTAGGAGGATACAATTATGATTCAAGATAAAGCCTTTAGAGTAGCATTACAACTAATGTTCCACATAGTTGAAACAAGGAACTTGTCTAGTTTAACCTAAATAAAGTGATCATGTTTTCTATTTTTTGATCAAGTGAAAGGATGACCCATTAATTCTATATCAAAAGATCAATTCTCTAGATGAATTATAACATATCAGTCATTGTGTTAGAGTGGTCTATTAAGCGCCCCCTCTTTTCAAACTAAAATAATATTGAATTAAAAGTACCATCCATCATCCATAAATAATTGATATCACCAAGAATAAAAGAGGATATCTCATTCCAAACTTCCTTTCTCCTAGAGAAGGTGTTAGGAGCATAACATTAGACAAATACCAAACATAATTTACTAAAGATAAAGTAATACCAATAAAGTTATTAGTGAATGCAAATACATCCCCTTTGATTTTATAAAGGTTCGACATGGTGACCAAATCCATATGGTCCAATAAATTCACTGATAAAGAAAGATGAACCTTGTTAAATTCTGTTAGCAATATAAGAAAAATTATGAGCAGTCACTTTCATTTCTTGAAGTAAATGATATCTTCTGTAAGCTCTAAAATACAAACTTTGTAAACATGTTTCTTTTGAGGACTATTTAATCATGTAATGTTTCATGAAAGGAACTTCATTTTTGTTTTTTTGGTGCTAACATCTAGGGTCTATTTCCTTTCATTATAAATTTCTCTAGTAGTTTCCTTATGCCTTGAAACCCTTATTGAAATTTGGTCTTCCTAGCTTTTAGATCCCACATCCACCTTCTTAGCTCTTGGTTTTTGTGTGTTAACCATTATTCTTCCCCTATACTCCCAAGATTACTATTTGAAGCATTGAGTGAAACTTTTCCTTTTTCGACCTTCTAGGTAATTTGTTGTCCAACTTTTTGAAAAGGTCAAAAAATTTAAAATTTCATTTCCAAATGAGGCAATTGTGTAGATTTTGTAAGTTTTGTTATTTTGAATTATATGTCCATAAAGAGTTTCACATTTCTAGTTTAATAGTGGTTGACTTTTCATTTGAGTCATTGCAGTCTTATAATTTTGAAGTCCTTGACTTGTTTCCACCTTCGTCCAACACTTCAAATTTAAAATTGAACCTTTGAGTAAAAAGTTATGAGTTAAAAGATTCTGGGCATTTCAAGTTTTAAAATTCTAAAATTTGTAAAAATCTAGCTTAGAATTTTTGAAAGTTAGAAAATTCATAAACATGGAGTTTTCTCTAAATTTCTAAGTTAAAAAAGTTAGAAAGTTTGGAAATGTAGAGATTTCTCTAAATTTGTAACTTTAAAATGTTATAAAAAGAGAAATTTTGGAAACAAAGAGAATTCTAACTTTAAAAAGTTAGAAAGTTAGAAATTTTGGAGACAAAGAGAAGTCTAACTTTTGAAAAGTTAGAAAGTTAGAAATTTTTGAAACAATGGTAATTCTAATTTTTGAAAAGTTAGAAAGTTAGGATTATAGAAAACTCTAACCAAAACTCCAACTGAACACTAACTACCTTTCAATTTTTTTTAAGAAAATATATTTGCAGGTGCAAAACTAGTGATCTATTAAAACTTATGAGTAGGTTGGATTTAATGGTATAGCTTGGGATAGTAAATAGTAAGATTGGGTCTCAGAGGCTATAACTTCTCATTGCACCATTGAATGTTTCTAAATATTTGATATGTTTTTTATCCTAGTTTTTTACATTCTCGCTAGAGTGGATGTACAAATAGGTTAAATTATAACAGTTATGAATAGAGGAATACATAGCTATTGATATTTGGGCTGACATATAGATGATGGTATGTCAACAACTTTAACTGGGTTATTAAGGGGTGTGGGAATTAAATTTAAACCATGAAAGATATGGTTTAAAAAGAAGAGTTTGAGAAGAAATACACTTTCTCTCTCACAAATCAAAGTGGATGACTACTACAAGGAAAGTTATATTGTAAATACAAGAGCACATGTCATCCAAGTTATATTAGTTTGTAGGTGAAATCATCTACAAAGGAATACTAATCTCAAGCCCTACGAAGCCATAGATGATGCAATCACAAATGATGGTGGGAGGCAACCTTGACGAAGTCAATATTTTGGTCTTTCTTTCTATAAGTTATTAATTATCTTGTGGAAAGAAGTGGCATATTTCACTCATTGTTACTCATAGGTTAGGCTTTTGCCTTTTATTTTGTAAAATTTAGGATTTTAGCTTTTATTTTGTAAAAGTTAGAGTTGGTTATAAAAATCATGAATAACCTCTGTACTCTAACTTAGGTACTTACTAACCCGAAAAGCTAGTTATGTTTGTAAATCCTTTAAATACAGGGCTATTTGTAATGAAAGGGATGATACTTTGGAAAGGGAGAAACTTCTAGAGGATCTTTCAAATAAACTTTAAATGAATTTTAGTCTCCCATTATGTATGAAAGTTTTTAAATTTATTGTTGAAAATATAGGATAGACTAGGTTACTAAGAGGGGAGGGGTGAATCAAGAACCAATAAAACTTAATCTTATTTCACCAATTAATCCTTCATATATATTTTGATCTAATTGCATGCATAAAAGACTGAAACCATTAAAACATTCATAATAGTTTGACACAAGATACGGTGACCCATAAACCTTCCAAATAGAAATTAAATGTGGGGTGTGTATGATACCCATAAGCTTTAGTAATGCAGTATAAATTTGGTTGGTTAAGGCTTATAGTTGATCACTTTTGATGATCTGCCCTATTAGGAGCAATAAAGAATGCAAGGTCCACCTTGTGAAAGGATTTACAAAACATACAATGAAGTATGCACTTGGTAAAGAAATTTGCAAAAGAATGTTGAGTCTACCTTGTTAAAGGATTGAACTAATATACCTATTAGGATGAACCAGTGGCTGATCTCTGATCTTCAACTCTGATTTACTGGTTGAGATTCCTTTGAAATGTAATGATCACCTTGCTATGATAGATAAATCTTTGCTTCTCCTTATACTGATTGTAGCCTTCTTAATTCACACTTTTGCTCTTCATACTTTCTTATTATTCTTATATGTTTGGATGTGATACAATACATTACATATATTCCAATCCAAATTACAATTCATCAAATTCGGCTACAACATAGATTTCCACTAAGATCACAAAGTCGGCTCAACTGCTGGCACTCGAGTTTTGAAGACAAACTTAATGAGGTTCTGATACTTGGAAACTATTTTCAACACTCGACATCATCATGCATTCAACAGATGTAGAAGCTTGGCTCATACTAATCACTTCCAAGTAGTCTAAACTTGGTCAGCACTAGTGACTCGGTGAACACTGCAAAACTCAACATATAAACTAAATAACTTGGTTGACACTGCATGGCTCGGTCAACATTAAGACTACAAGCTCAGTATAAACTGAATCACTTGGTTAACCCTCCTTGGCTCAGTCAACACTAGATTCACATCATTGACACTATAAACTTGGTAGACACTGGAGACTATAGTTGACACTGTGCAACTCGATTAATACTATCAAGCTCAATTTGAACTATTACTTATCAACTCAGTAGATATTGCTCAGTGTGAACTGAATAATGATTCTGGAACTCAGTAGCAAACTATAGAACTCGGTAGCAACTATAGAACTCAGTAGCAACTATATTGCTTGGTAGTAACTATATCACTCAATAAATACCGCAAATTGAAAGATAAGCTTAGTAGCTATTTAAGAAATTGACCAAATGCGAGTCACTAATAAAAAAATATGACAATAATGTCAACAATCTTCTCCTTTGGCATTAGTGACGAAAACACTTATCAATCCAAAACTGAATTCTCAAAATTTCAAGTCCAAAAAATTCTTTTGTCTCCATCTTTTATCTTCAACTCGGTAACATATTTTTGAGATTTTTCAAAATTGCTTTTGTAAAAGTTTTTTTCTGATTATCTGTACATGTATTTGTATAATATTATGCTGCTCCCCCATACATATATACACATATTATACTTCTCTTTAATATATACAAATTTCTCCTCCTTATATATATATATATATATATATATATATATATATATATATATATATATATATATATATATATATATATATATATATATATCTCATCTTATACTCATCTTCTCCCCTTTATATATCACATCTTCTCCCCCTTTTTGACATAAATGCCAAAGGTGTATACTACATGTTAATCCTAAAATGTGACAAAAAGTCAGAATGCACCTTTAAAATCAATGCCATTGTCTTGTCCCAATTTTCTTGTAACACCTTGCTTGCATTAAGTGCAATATGTACTTTTTCTGATAACTCCATCATGTGATCAACATTGGAGAAGTTATTATCATGGATAAGAGTTTTAGCATGTGCAACATGTTTCTGCAATGCATCCATGCTTGGAAGAATGATGCCTTGTATGTCTACAAGTGTGGCCTTGATCTTGGCTTCTTCCCTTAAAAATTATGCTTGTAAATTAGTCAAAAATTTGATCTTTGAGTAGTGCGCAAAACTGTAACTTGGGTCAAGTGAAAACTGGTTTGCACTTTCCTTAAAGTCTTCATCTATCTTAGATAGTTTATCTTTGATTTCCTGAGTGAAGATAGATGTATCACACAACTTGCTGAATAATGAAGTTACATTATTTGCAGAGGTTTCCAATGAGCTGAGAGTAGTAGACAATTCTACTTGATTTATTGCAATTTTTTGTGCAACTTGCTCCAATAATTTGTTCTCAAATTTTCTCTCTGCTCTCTATAGAAACTTTTCTTTTCCATTCAAATCTTCATTGAATTTCTAGACAAATTTTGCTAATTGAACCAAAATAGATTGTGTATTATCAACCTCAGTACTTAGTGCATCTACAAGTGTGTTCTTTACATCTTCAAGTACTTGATTTTCTCTACTCTTCTCTTCTCTAAGCTTCTTTTGCTTAGCTCTCTTTTGCAATAGTTCACCCATTATGTTTATTTGATCAGGATTGAGAGTAGAGATATCCCAATTCAGGATAACTATATCCTCATCAAGATCAATGTCTTCTTCTTTACCTTTATCCTTGCTTGAAACTGTAGTACTCAGTTGAGACTTAATCTCAACCATCCTTGTACTTATTATTTGCACACTTGGAATTGTAACAATAGTAGAAATAGAAGGGATAGCAACAAAAGCAGATATTGTACTTATAGTAGAAATACCTAGTTACAGTGTAGCCAAATTTGATGATGGTGGAGGCATTGGCTGCTCGGTAGATGAAGTGCTGATCACTTCAGTCAATATGGTACTCAGCTAAACAAGTGCAGAGATTGGTTGGGTGCATGGTGTTGTTGTAGTTGCCACAACCAACTCTGCAGAAGCTTTCTATGAGCTTGATGGTGTTAAAGCTTTTCTTAGAGAGTGAGGAAATGAGGCCATTGCTGCTACTGCAATCTTCTCTAGGTTGGTTTCCTCAATACTCTGAATCTCAGGGCGATTCTCCTCTATAGCTTCCTATTCTTGCTCCTCATCATCCAAATTTACATCATCTATTTCTATATCTTTTAAATCATTTTTTTCATTATCTTCCTTGTCATCTTCATCATCCATGTCACTAACATGAACAACAAAATCACTTGGTTGATGAAGTTTGTAAACATTCTTCCATGTAGTTGTAGCTGTCTTCACCACATGTTCAATGTCATTTACCAATATCATGCATGTGTTGAATTTCAGAATGATCTTTTCCTTATTTTTCTTCGTGGATTCTTTCAGCTCTTAGTCACTAAGACTTGACATGAGCTACTTCAAAGTCTATCCAAATATTTATTTTGCAATTTTCTTAACATTTTTCCATCTTGGTTCGATTACTTGCATAAGCTCATTGGGAATTTTCTGTACAGGTTGATCAAGAGAGTATTTCCATTTAACTAATTTTGACATCATCACATCTTCAACTCTCTTCTTCTCATCTACATTCCTAGTTTCACATCTGAGAGATTTGAAGTTTTCCATTTTAGTTTCGCCTTCATTTTTTCTTTAATTTTTCCTGAAATGTAGGTGGAGGTTTCTTGAAAATAATTTCCTCAACATCTTCTTCACCTAATTTCAGTTTCTTTCTTGATCTCGATGCTCTTCTTATGAATACTGCAGTAGATGACTCGGTGGGTCGGGTAATGATAACCTTACTCTTCTTCCTTATAGGCTGTTCTTGTTTAGACTTTGTTTCTTCAGCTTCATCTTTTGATTCATCTTCTTCCACATCATCTCCTTTTCCTTCAGTCAATAGGAGAGTAGAACTTCCTTGCCTCAGTTTTGCTATCCTCTTCTTTCCTTTACTGACTGCTTGAGTGTGAAGCTTGATTTTAAGTTCTATTCTAGCTTTGGCTTCATCATAGGTACCAAAATATGTGGCCTTGGGATCCACAGGTTCATTCAAGAGTGCCTCAATGATATCCTTGGTTTCATCAATGTTAACCTCATAGCTTAGAGGCTTAACCCACACCACTCTAGGTTTAACTTCTTGAATGTAAACTTTGTCATAGTCTACAATAAAATAAACATCATCCTTGTAATCTTCTACAAGTTTCTTTGGAATTCTATATCTTCTATTCATCTTTTCCTTGAATGAATCAAAATAGTTGTCCATGATACTGACAAAGTTCTTAGCCATCTTTGCTATATATTTATTAATCTGATATAACACGGGTACATATTTTCTCCATTCGATTGAACCTTTTGAAGGGAAAAACTTTTGCACAAAGAAAAATAAGCAAGTTAATAGTGAACCAAACTTACACGAATTGTTCTTTGAAGTCCTAATGCTCCCCATGTTCTTGTTTAATTGATTTAGCATTAGCTCGACAAGGTTAAAGAACATGTTGTTCTTCACTACCTTGAGAGTGAGATCAATTGCCTTACACGACACATTGTCAAGACGATTGGAGCTATAAATCTTATGAGCTATCAAATGAATTCCAAATTTGAGCTCCATGTTAGTCACACTACTGATCTTCATACCTCTTCTATCTCACTCAATAAGAGTCTTTGTAATTTGCATAGGCTGATCCAACCCTAATTTCCTATTGTGTACATGAATAAGGATAAACCTTATCCATTTTTATCTGAAAGTCTCAGGGCATATGCAAAATGTGTGTTAAACCCTTGGTCTCCAAATGTTGATGCTCGAGTTTCAATGCACCATTCACATAACTTTTTCAAAGTCTCATCCATCTGTAGGGTTCCAATTTCTTGTATCAAACAATAAAAATATGAACAAATATCATTAATGAGTAATACCTTGGACATAATCTATGATTGAGCTCCAGTTGGGTCAAGTGTTTCTGGAATTACTAGACTCAAATTGAAGTTTGGTGCTATCCAATCGACTCCTCGAACCAACATCTCAAATCCTTTCCTACTTTTGCTACTGGAAGATGCCATGCTCGGTATGGTTTATGAAAACATGAAAATCCTCAACAAAAAACACATAGATCACTTGGAAGCATAGAAATTTCCCTTTACAAATAGCTCTTCAAAAATTCATGGTGATAATTGAATTTGATTTCCTTCCTTTTAACATATTTTCACTTGTCAATCACCGTAAATGCTTGGTATGATCACTCATTCAGTGGTAGACTATCTTCCACTCGGTTTAACCTTAATGCTCAGTAGAGTAACTCATAGCTCAGTGTCCACAAAATGTTTCAGTGTATCTCGACCTTGCTCGACAAGTTCTTTCAACCTAAACTAGCTTAGTAAGGTCTTGATTTTCCTTAGTCACTCAGGGATCCCTTGGTATCTTGAATATTGATATGGATCTTTCCTTTTAGCTACCTGAAATTGATATAAGATGTCTGTTTCAGAGTCTCAGTTCCATTCATTCCTATGGGAGATCAAGTTGAAATGCTTGAGTCACCCAATTCTTGAGTGACATGTGCTTCATGACTTAGACTTGCATTCTCAAAATATTTTGGAATCCATTGCTACCTCATTTTCATTCTGATATTGTCAGCTTTGGCTTTCTTTTCATCTTCAATCCTTCTAGTGTTCATACAGTTCTTGGCAAGATGTCCAAGGTCTGTACAAATAAAATATCTTCTAGTGGTGTCTCTTGTTCTCATGTGACGTTTCACACAATTTTCTCCAATGGGCCCAAATTATCCATAGTAGTGGCATTTACACCATGTGTTGTAATTTCAACTGCATATAGCTTTCACGATCTATTTTGCTGGGTTCAATATCTTGGTTTTGCATTCAAAAGATTTGTGTCCTTTTTTATTGCACTTGTGACATTTACCTTCAAATTTAGGTTTCTCTTTGCATTCACTTGCTCTATGACCATGCTTATTACAATTATAACATTTTCCATTGAATTTTGTTTTACCATTACTCCAACATTTGTTTGATGTATGACCTAGTTTACCACAATGATTACAAGTAGGCCTTTGATTCTTTTGAGCTCCTTGCTTGGATGATTCACCTTCTTCTGTGTATCCTATTCCCGTTTTGCCTTTCTGTTGGTATTGACTTTTCTCATTCAATTGATTCATGTTTTCTTGAGATTTCAACATTCTCTCATTATTTTGCTTTTCAGTGTTTAGATCATTTTGCAATCTTTCATTTTCTGATCTTAGATTCATGATTTCTTCATTTACATTAGTAAGTTGATCAATGAAGTCTACCTACTAAAGGGATAGATGCTGAATTTCATTTATTTTTTCTTCTATCTTTCTTTGGTTTTGTCTTTTTCTTCCATTAATTCACATAATCTTACTAACTGAATTTATTGTTCTCTTTTCAATTTTCTAACTTCTTCTTGAAGATTGCAATTCTTTGACAACAGGTCTTTGATTGCCTCATCAACTTCATCTGAATTTCTTTATGGATAGATATCTTCAGCTCTTTCTTTAGTGTATAGATTGTCATTTATTTGTACTACATGGCCATTTATTCTTTTCAATGATTGAGAGAGTTTCTCCTTTGCTTTCTTTAGTTGTCCAATAGCCAATTCCAAATCCATCTTTTCATTGTCAATAACCTTGTCTAGCTTGTATACCTCCATTGCCTCTGATCTTTGCTCAAGCTATTAAAATTTTTCTTTGAGAACCAAAAATCTCTAATACCAATTGTTGGAAATATAGGATAAGCTAGATTACTAAGAGGGGAGGGGTGAATCAGGAACCAATAAAACTTAATCTTATTTCACCAATTAATCCTTCATATATATTCTGATTGAATTGCATTCATGAAAGACTGAAAGCATTAAAATACTAATAATAGTTTGACACAAGATATAATGACCTAGAAACCTTCCAAATATAAAGTAAAGGGGGATGATACTCGCAAGCTTTAGTAATGCAGTATAAAGTTGGCCAATTAAGGCTTACAATTTATTACTTTTGACAATCTTCCCTGTTAGGAGCAATAAGGACTACTAAGTCTACCTTGTGAAAGGATTTACAAAACATACAATGAAGTATGAACTTGGTAAAGAGATTCACAAAAGACTATTAAGTCTACCTTGTGAAAGGATTTAATTGATACACCTGTTAGGATGAACTAGTGGCTGATCTCTGATCTTCAACTCTGATTTGCTGGTTGAGATTCCTTTGAAATGTAATGATCACCTTGCTATGATAGATAAATCTCTGCTACTCCTTATACTACTTGTAGCCTTCTTAATTCACACTTATTCCCTTCATACTTTCTTATTATTCTTATATGTTTGGATGTGATATAATACTTACATATATACCAATCCAAATTATAATTCATCAAAGTTGGCTACAACATAGATTTCTAATAAGATTACAAATTCAGCTCAACTGTTGGCACTCAGGTTCTAAAGACAAACTTAGTAAGGTTCTGATACTTGAAAACCATTGTCAACACTTGGCATCATCATGTACTCTGTAGATGTAGAAGCTTGGCTCATACTAATCACTTCCAAGTAGACTAAACTCAGTCAACACTGGTGACTCGGTGAACATTGTGACACTTGACATATAAATTGAATCACTTGGTTGATAGTGCATGGCTCGGTCAACACTAACACTATGAGCTTAGTATAAACTAAATCACTTGGTTGACCTTCCTTGGCTTGGTCAACACTAGATTCACTTCATTGACACTGTGAACTTGGTAGACACTGGAGACCATAGTTGACACTGTGCAACTTGGTTGATACTATGAAGCTTGGTTTGCATTGTTACTTATCAACTTGGTAGATACTGCTCGATGTGAATTAAATAGTAATTCTGGAACTCGGTATCAACTATAGAACTCGATAGCAACTGTATTACTCGGTAGTAATTGTAGCACTCAGTTAATACCTCAAACTGAAAGATAAGCTTGGTAGTTGTTTAACCAATTGACTAAGTGTGATTCACTAATAAACAAACTTGACCATAATGTCAACATTTATATCTTCTCAAAAAGATAATGAAGAATGCATTTTTTTGTATGTCCAAATTGTTATTCTATGTTATGATCAATAGTTTATCAGATGTTAAATTAATGATTTCTTTATGCATTCATGTGGACCATTTAACTTGGTGCAAATATTAACATTGATCTCCTAGTATCTTGGTTTAGATGTACTCATATAGTTGATCACTTCAGACGTCAGGATCCAATATACTACTTTCATAATCACATTACATATGTATGCTCAAATTATCTCCTTGTAAATTGTTATCTTTTAGGAATCCATTTAGAATTTGTATGTCTATTTAGTTTTATGGTTTATCCTTTCATACTTTCAGGAAAAAAGTACACAACAATCACAAATGCATCCATCATATGAGGGAGATGCCCCTCTTAAACAAAGAGAAAGATTGCAATTTGATAGTGATCCATTGCAGTCTATCCAATTGTTGGAACAATTGTCACTGGGTAAGGAAAATAGGGTCAATTTTGGAGATAATATCACAATGGAAGATTTTTTATGAGAAAAATTAAAATTTTAATTATAATGACATTAGTGCCAAAGTCATATGAGACTTGTCTTGTAGCTAAGCTCAAGATATGGGAAGAACTTTCTCACTTAGTTTGAACACTCTCCTTTTGGGTGATAATCACATCTTGAAACTCAACTCAAGGGGTTTCATACTTTATTATCTACCAAAGACACACTAGTTAATTTATCCTCTACTAAATTATTCACTAAGAACATCTCAGTATCTTTATAATGGCCATATCTTAAAGCCTTGATTGATAATTGAATTCTTACTAGATCCTCATTTACAGTTTCTTCTAAATTTTGAGCTAAAAAAAGTTGCAACATAAGGGAGTTGTAAGGTGATTTCATAAGCTCCTATAGATCATCAATGAAGGAATATTCCTCAACCCTTAAGGAATCCATATCTAGCTTCTAATCCTCCACCAAACAGGTAGATGAAGGTCATTTGTCTTTCATCTTGTGTTCCTTAGCTATAACAACTTTGGAATCAACTATTACATGACCTATTTAGAATAACTTAGAAAATAGATAGTGACATTCTCATAAACCATGGATTGATTCTATTTTTCTCCATTTGGATTCCAAAGAAACAAAGTTTGGGAGAGTCTTATTAATAGCAACATTTAAAAATAGGTGAAAGTAGTGCCCACTCGTAGTTTTCTTTTTTGTTATGTTTGTGAAACTCTTTAGGCCTATTTTCATGCATGTGTTAGTTTAACAAATATTTGACTTACAATAATATTTCATGACTTCATTATATACCTGGATTGATTTCATCGTGGATACATTTCATGTGTTATATGATGATATTGATTATTTTCATATTGATGATACATTAGTGACTCTTAGTTAGTAAATGCAATTTCTTTTATGATGATGAGCTATTATATTGGATTCTAATACTATTTGTACTCGTGATTTACTATGGTACTTATCACATACTCTCATGTATGTGTGTGTGTGTGTGTGTGTGTGTGTGTGTGTGTGTGTGTGTGTCTCTATTTTGCATTTTTTTTGGATGTGCTTGATAAGGTTAAGGAAGGGAGTTGTAGGCACCAACTAGTTAAGATCTACAAGATGAACCACTTCCTACCATGGCATGTTAAGTTTAGTTATATATATATATATATATATATATATATATATATATATATATATATATATATATATATATATATATATATATATATATATATATATATATATATATATGCTTATCTTTTATGCAAGTTGTAGATACCAAGCATAGACTTACCTGAATTGCCAAGATGAGCATGCCCTATCATAAAAACTTAGTGGTAAGAATGGGGAGATAATGTTCAGATTCAATCCCAACAATAGCTTAATTACTAGTCTTGAGAAGGAGGACTTTTATATGACTATCTACCCTTTGAAACCCGTGAGTTTGTCTTTGCGTGATTAGCTTGATTTTGGTTTCTAGTTAATTTTTTTCATGTTGTTTCTATGTGATTTTTTCTATGTTATTTACCAGATGAATGATTTAATTGTGATGTTTGGATCAATATTATGATAATAGAATTATTAAATATTATTTGATTAAAAAATTAATAAATTAATATCAGGATATCTAATTAATTGGAAATTAATTAAATATGTGCTTCAATTTAAAAGACTTAATTTAAAAGTCTAATTTAAAAATTTGGATAAAGATATTTAAAATATTAAAAGATTTAACATCAATTTATTATTATTATTTAATTAATAATGCTTAAATTAGAGTTGCATTGAAATGATGGGCTTTAACTATTATCATTAATTCAAACAATAAATTACTCTTTAAAAGTGCTTGCACTAATTAATAAAGTGGATGAAAGAAAATAAGAGATTATTTTAATTGTAAAAGGCTTTAAGTGTCCATAAAAATTAAATAAATTAAAATATTTGTATTTTAATAAAGTCATGACTTTTTAGATATTAGAGAAGATAAACCCTAGCTAGGGTTATAACTCTTTAGTAGAGGGTTTGTAGTTCATATTTGAACACAAGTTTTGGAGAGAAAATTTAGAATTGGAGCAAAATAGTTATTGAAAGCTTCAAAGGGTTTGGATATGAAAGAGTTTCACCATTGTCTCAAATTTTAGTAGTTGATAGGAGGAAGGGTTTGAAACCCGCGGTAGAAAGTTCATTTAAAAAGATATATACTCTTCATGTCTTCTTGCGTACTTGCAATTTGGTTGTTTGATCTATTGTATTATCTTAGATATGTGCAAGTGGTAGAGAATTTCATATCTAAATTGGAGGAATTGGAAACCTTGTTCATGATCAAACCCCTAATTGAATTTTCTAGAAGAAAAAATGGAGAGAATGAATTTAATTGATTAGGGATTGATTGAGAGGCAAGAGCCTACAACACAACCGTAAATTGTGAGCCTCTTATTTGGGAGGTCTTGGGTTCAAACCTACTCAAATTAAAAATAAAATAATAATTAGTCAGATAACATAAAAATTAATCTTAGGTTTGACATCTTACCTATCAAAAAAAAAAGATTAGGGCTTGATTGAGAAATTACAGGGATTTAATCTACAAATTGGTTGTAATTTTTCCTTTAGAGAAAAGTATAAATTAACAATTGAATGGCTAGTTGTATTTTCCCTTTTAGACGACTCAGTAATTTACTAGCTAATAAAAATATTTTTTTAGCAAATAAATTAATTAAAAAAAAAACTACAATAAAAAAATTAAAACAAATATATTGAAGGGGGGTTTGAACAACCCTTTGTTCATGCCAATGCAACATACACCACCTATTGGTCTGATTTTTTGCAAGATAAAATTTCCCCAATCTAGCTAAAAAAAATCAGAATTGAGTCCATTATGGAGAATAGGTTATCTGGTCTTTGGTCCTGCAAATTTGTTAACCTTTGAAAATATTTGTTAAACCCTATGTCTTGTTCCTTTTGAATTTATTTGGGTGCGAAACCTTTTAAAATGTGAATATTTCATGCCCATTTCAAATATTTCGCACCTCCAATTGACCTTTTCCCCCTTTTATTACACACTGTTTGATCCTGATAAGATCTACGACAATTGCATTGTCGCTATCAAAAGATGCGAGTGTTTTATCCTATGTGAAATAGAGACTGCCACAAAATTGAGAGGTGGTGTCGTGAAATGGAGGAGTAGTGATTGGAAAGTGCATTGAGTTAGAAATGTTCAATCATGTTTCTCATATCAGAGCTTTCAGAATCGAAAAAGGAACTAAAACAACGAAGTACAAAAGGCTTCAAAAAAATTCATTTTTTTCGATGGGTTGCTATGTCGCTGTCAGAAATTTTTTGAGCCTTGCCATTAGCGACATGGTGCCTTAACGTGAAATAAGGATGACGGTTATGTTTAAATTTTTTAGTGACCATAAACTTCCCAAGTGGCATGGTGGGCATGCAATTTTATTCTTCTATCAGAAGCACTAATTAGGATACTTATGATTTGACAGGTATTTATCTTTCTAGCACCAGATTTTAACAAGGCACCGAAGGTCACTATGTCATGATCAAAAAATGAATGAGTTTTGTCGTTAGTGACATAACGCCCAACCAAAAAATGATAGTGTAGCAACGGTTTCAAAGGGTGGGTCCTAGACATTTTCATCATCAGATATGAATCACACAACCTTTGGACATGGTGGCATCTAGTTGGATATGTGTCATGCACCAAAAAAATTGAGGACACTGGAGGTCGCTATGTCATGATTGAAAAAAATTTGCACCTCGCCGTTAGTGACATAGCCCCCAGCCAGAAAGTGGGCATGTGGTGAGACCTAATGTCATGTCCCCTTTTCAAATAATTAAAAAATAATAATCTTTGCTAAGGCAGGCAGGCCCAAGAAAGTGAAGTTTCGGAAAAAGGAGGTTAATCTTTGGAAACTGTTGGACTAATAAATGGAAATTATTATTAAAATATGTTTCATTAACCTCTCTTGGACGTGAGTTACGGTTATGCCCTCTTTTAAGGGGTTTGGAGGCATTTTGGGCGGATTCCAGAACTTGATTTTTGCTCATTCTTTGTTATTCTTCAGAGGCTGCCAAACTTGTGGAGAAGGAGACCCAAGAATGAGAGTTTGCAGGTTTCCAGGGAGACCCAAGAATGGGAGTTTGTAGGTTTCCAAGAAGGCTAAGGATGGGAGTTTGAAGCCATTCCATGTGCATGCTCATACAGAGTTTTCCTTTGTGCTAAACAGTGCAGATTTGTGGGTTTTCGGGTGTGTTTTTTGTATGAGTTTGGTGTTTTCAGTTGAGTATTTCATATCAGTTTGGGTTGCTGCTGTATTTCAGACTTTAAGATGTTAAAATAGAGCTGAATATATGTATTGGGATGTGATTAAACTTCTGAGATAGATTATTAGTGTTTTTGTGGTGTTTTCGGGCATTTTTGTGTTAATTTCGGGAGCCCGATGAGCATAGTTTTTGTCCTACATTTGTGAGTTGTTGTGTAAAGGCTATATGGATCTGGAAATGTAATTTTGTAGGATTTTATGCTGCTGAAATTTCTGTAAAAAATGTCCATTTTTAGATTTATTAATAATTTGTGAAGTTATGAAGCTTTTGGCACTATTTTCAGCATACCCGATTTGGGGTTTCTTGAGAAATTTTGTGGATCTTTGTGATATTAGTTGTTTGATGTTGAAGATCTGATTAGAGGCTTGAAATATCATACAAAATCAGAAAAGGGACATTTCACCTAAGCCACGAGGTAATATAACAAGGATTAAAATATTAATTCATGAGCTAGTTGGATAGTATGTTCTCAAATCAATAATAACTTGAACCCACACTCCAGTCAGAAACCAGATGAAGAATTTTTATTATTCAATCAAGATGAAATCAATGATAGTCGCTACCTCACTATGAAAAGATGTACACTATTTATCTTATGTGACATAGCGACTGGGGGACCCACCACAGTGTATGCATTTCATACAGTTTCCTAGCCCTCAAATCAAGCTCGAATCAATGATCATCACTTTGTCTCTATTGAAAGTTGCTCACTTTTTATGTATAGTGACATAGCGAACATGAAAAACATAGGAGGGACCTACCATTATAGTAATGACAATGCAGTAAAATGCCTGCCATCAGATTAAGATCAGAACAAGGGTTGTCACTTCCTCGCTATAGCAACATACTCACTCTTTATGTATACTAAGGTAACAACCCAATGACACGTGTCCTCAGAAGTCAGTGGGTCCAGTTTGAAGTGCCAACAATGAGGGAAAGGTACACATGGCAAAATATCATTAGTTTGACTGCCAACATGTCAAGTAGAACGTGAGTCATCCTTGCTAGCATCCGTGGATCATAGGATTTTTCAAAGATCAATGGTGTAAAATTGAGCGTAGAAGGTGGTGCCATTCTTTTTTCCCTTACAATTCATTTATGAGGATTGAAAGCTTCGCGTGTGAGAAAAAATATAGTATATTACAGGAGATCTCACCATTCCCATCTCATGCAAACAAAGATTCCAATTTTTCTAAGCACAATAGCTTACTGAGAATATTGTGTCGAGCCTAACAAGAACGTGAAGCAGTTTCCCATTGTTCGCAAGCTATTGTAGAATTACAGAGAAGAACCATCAAACAAGAAAGTAAGTACTTATACACTATAATCTTTTTAGCATTTCATTTTCTGTGAATTAAAGTCAAGATGCCTCCAAAGAAGGTGTTTTCTAGGTAAGAGAATTATTTGGATAGGAATATCCATGATGACTTGCTCGAATTGCTTCCTAAATCCACCATTGAGACCATACAAGTAAAAAAGATAACTTCATTAAACCCTAGGCTGAGAGTTAGAGATGGGTTATATGATAAGGAAAATTGAGTTTGGGATGCTAACACTTCTCAGACAAGTCTGGATTTATTTAAGAAATGGTTTTCAGAGAGGAACTTGTTTGCCCCACATGCCAATATTTGGAATTTTTATTTAGGGAAATTGGTGGTTCCTAGTGTCTTTATGGATTATGACCTCCTTGAGGCTATGGCAAAAAACTATGACCAAGCAATTAGAGTAGTGAGGAGAATTGATGGTGAAATTCTAATTACAATCAGCCTAGAGGAAATTAGGAAAGTATTTGGTTTAGGGCCTCTCACTGATTACAATGTGACAATTGATTTAAAAGGATTAGAAAAAGAATACATGTCAAAGAAGGATTCTGTTAGACAAGGTGCACTGAGGGCACATATAGGTAAGATTGGGACTCTACCAACAATAAAAATGGCTTCCAAAGAACCCTTCAAAAGGGTATACTTCAATGCCAGGGCTGTAGAGGCATATAGGACTCTATGCAGAGTTTTTGGAAAAGATGAAGAGGAGTTTATGCTTGTGGATCTTATGTACATGATTACTCAGATTTCCTCTTTTGGTGTAGACATAATTTTTGATTTTTCTTCTTATTTAGCTGAAAAAATTCATAATGGCCTAGCTGGGATTGTGAAGGGCAAGGTGGAAAAGATTTTTGGTCACTATTCTTTGATAATGCACATGTTTCTATTCAAAGGAGTAACATATTTTGGAAAACAGATGAAATTAAATAGGGAACAAGATGGGGAAGCACTGCCAGTCCAATTATGGAGTACATATATGACCTGGGAAGTAGAGAAGGCTAGTTTTGTCAGATTTGATAGATATTTTGCTTCAAAGCTGAGATGTTTATTATTGAGTGACAATCCCAAAATACCCAAGGCATTGGCAGGTCTCATTAGCCCCCTAGAAAATCCTATTGGTTTGAAGGTTTCACATAATTGGGGAGACATCATTCCGTATTCAGTGTAAACTGTCATCAGAATTTATGGCTTCAGAGGCACTCCCCATGTGTTACCTTACCAAGTGCCTTTAAAAGTAGGAGTAGAAAAATTTTTATGGCATCTGGGAAGATTAGAGGAAACCTATTTGTTGAAAAGATCAAGAGGGTCAATTTTCCCCACTTGCACAGTGGCCCATCAATTTGTAATCACAAAAGGGGGATGGTTTACTTTGCACAAGATTTTGGATCCATATAAGATGGCTGTTTCTCACCCTCATTTTTGTGACATTGAGGGATTTTATCATTTGGCTTTTAGACATAGAATTAAGCTGGGTAAAATTGAACATGAATTCTATTTTCCTAAAGATATAATAAGAAATGAAGACTTCTTGCAAGAGTAGGAGACTAAAAAGGAAAAATGGAGAGTTTTCTCAAAGGTTTTGGATTTCATTCATTGTTTTGATGTAGATTATAGTCCTCTTGGTAATGCTGTTATAATAGTAGACATAATAAATAAGATTGTGCTCACTTTTCCTGAAACAATGGAAACCATGAATGAGAAGAAGAAAATTCTTATTAATTCTTTCCTAGATAAGGCCAGGGAAGTAATGAGGAAAATGGGATTTACTCCCAACATTGGGGCAGGTCAATTGACTGTCCAAAAGAGGCTAGGTTATACTATAATTCAGAATAAAAGGACCACTATGGACAAAGGTAAACAACTAATTAGGTCCACTTGTACGGTCGAGGAAGAGAGGCCTCCTGAGCCTTCCCCTAAGAGGTGGAAAATAATAAGGGAGGAGGATCCTCATGTTGAGGAATATTCACCTTCAAAAACCCCTCTAAGGATTGAGGAAGAACAGGTCAATAGGGAGAAAATTGAACAATTGGGATCCCAAGGGGGAGTTTTTGTCACCCAATCTGAAATAGATGAAGGAAACTCCCAGGAGCCTCCTATGCCAAGTTTTGAGTTGACAATTGTAGATTATAAAGGAAGGGAACTAGACCCTATTTTAGAGCAAGCAAGTCAACAATTTTTGTCAGATGATAATTTTGTTAAATCAAGAGCCTTTTGCCAATTTGCATGGAGAAGCAATATGGAAAAATTTGAGGAAAGATGTAATAAACTAAGAATAGAGCATCTTGAGCTGGAGGAGGTAGCCTTGCAAAATTAAATAAAAGAAGAGATGATGCAAGAATTTCAAAACATAACCCCTGAAGAGGGGAGACAAATGGTAAAGGCCTCAAATATTTTATTATTACCCAGTTGGGATATTTTTGATGCCTTAATTTTTAATTCTATTTCAAATAAATTGGATTTGCAAGACCCAAACAAGAAGGAATTCATAGGGAATGCATTCAGTGAAGATCAGGCTGCTCTGGTTATATGATCTTTAAGAAAGGGATCAAGAGCCACCTCATCACAACCAGATGAGTTTGGATTGATGGTAAATATCATTGTAAGAAGAGTAGCTGATACTTCTCATGTGTAGGCTACACACTGGGGTGTAGATACATCTCATTTTGTTTTGGCCACTACTGAAAAGGAAGAAAAGGCCATGTTTGAATTATAGAGCAAATATGAGAGTGTTTTGGAAGCCTACAATAAAGAAGTTCAAGAGAGGATTGAACTTGAAAATAAAGTAATGGGGAGGTCTATAAGACCAAGAATAACATATCCCATCCTCCAGTGGAACCTTTTAAATCCACTCCTATCATAGAATTGCCAGATACCCCACAAAGGCCACAATATTATACTGTTGAAGATTTTGAAGAAGAAAAGAGTAAACTGTGGGGCCTTACATGTAGAACTGAATGTATAGTATGAAGATAAATTGATAAAAACTCTCACATATATGGGGGATAAAATTGAGTGGCCACTATTTTATGATCAACTAATAAAGACAATAAACATTTGGGATAAATTGAAAGCCCACGATGAGGTTCTAAAGCCTATTGTGAATAAATGGGTAAAAAGAAGGAAAGAAATGACATTTTTATGTTATTTTGTCATAAAATTTTCACATGATCAAATTGAAAAGACTTATGATATTGTTACCGATCTTCTAGACTTTGATAATAAGAGAGTTCACCTATAGAGAAGAATAGTAGGCTACTTAAGTAAGTATAGAAGTCAAAAATTTGATTTATTCGCTCATGCCCTAGATAGAAAAAATAACTTTAAAAAAAAGATGAATGGGCTAAGGAATTAGATGATTTATTTTGTTTAAGAATGAATAAAATCATCAATGAGAGAGGACATGCATGGTGGGCTACCACAATAGAAGAAATGGTGAAAGCCCAGATATTCTTTGATTCTTTGAAACAAGAATTTGTTGATATTGATAAAGAAGCTGAATATGTTATCAGAAAGTAATAGGACATTCTGCATTTTGATTGGCCAGATGATACACTTTATGACAAGTGGATGGCATATATTGCTTCTGGTGAACAGTGAGAGGAAGCTGAAAGTGATGATGAAGAAGTACCTCAAGATGAATTAAAAATTATTGATTCACTTCTATTAGCACCTAGAAATGAAGAAGATGAAATAGAGTAGTCAGAAAGAAAGCTAGATGGATGACTAACATGCAGGGCAGGACAAAGAGGAACAACCAATTCAAGAAGAAAGCATCATGGTCCCAATTGATGATATGGCAGAAGAGGATTAACAGATAATGGTTGTTTTGATAGTTCATGATGGTGACAACGAAGAGCCATGAATTGAAGTAAAGCTGAAAACATTAAAGCATAATTCATCATTGGCAAGCCTGATGTCTATATACTCTAATGAATCAAAATAATAAAGGAGCCTATCATAGAGTTTGTAATATCACAAAAGATGTAAACAGAAAAATAGCCCCACCAAAGCAATATCATGATGAAAAATCTTTTCTGTTATACAATTTTTTTTCTTTTTGTGACAACATCAAATGTAAATATTCTTTGTAAAAGGACACCTATCAGTTCTCTATGCTTGAATCTTCTTGCATCTCACATTATATAAGTGAGATTCTAGGGCGAGAGGAGGGTCCTATTTCCAATGCATTTTTAGTTTTATACTTAGGATGTTTTTGGTCTAGTCTTGGAGCAAACTTTATGATGAATCTTCTCTGCAAATTTTTTGAGAATACATTACTATTGAGTGATCTTTGTGTTTCTTTCTAGAGTCATTCTTAGTTTATTACAATTGTATACAATTTTCAAGGAAAATTAATACAAATTTGAGTTCTCCCCATATCAATTCTTATTCAATTTTTTCTCCTTTGCTATTACCTGGTTATTTTGAGATTGTGTGAGTAAAGCTTATTCAATTGAATGCAATTCATTTAGGTTGTATGTCAATTCATTACTGCTATTAATTCAATGAATTAAGTAAAGGCTTTGATGAATTTGATAGGATTGCTATGGTAATAGAAAGGATGTCTATAAGGATGAATTCCATTAAGAATTGCTGATATTATTTGTTGTAATGCAACAAATTAGATCTACAAATTGGAATAGACTTTGAATCCCAAAGGAATAGGCACTGATCAAATTAATTCAGTCTACATATAGGTATATCATGAGTAAGCATCAAATCTAAAATCACAATCAGCTTTATTTTAATTTTCTTGAAGACTTACAAAGATGGTCAAAACTTGTTTGCATGGAATGTTTTAGCCTTAGTTAGCCACTATCACTGGACATGCTTGCAAATCTATAGAAGAATAGTGACCAAATCTACTATATGGGATGCATTTTATCTAAAATGTCAAAATCATGTATGTGTTTGAGGATATAAGATGAGAATCATAATGAAACTAATATAATTCTCATATAGTAGCATTCAGTTTGAATCATCCCCTGGGTATACCCACCCTGGTTTTGTAGAGCCTAAAGAGTAGAAAACCATCCTTGGTTTTGTTGAAGTTGGGTCCAAATGGTTTGCACATGTAATTGTTAATAGGAATTGGCTAATCCTTAGGTTGTGTGAGTAATATCATTTTGGTATTGAGCATTTTGTTGTTCAGTAGTTTTAAAACACCAACACCACCTTTAATGGTAGCGGAGCCCACACCCCTCCTTTGGAGATTTTTAAATTAAAAAATTATATTTAATTTTAAAAATATTTATTATATTAAATTAATTAATGTTTTAAATTAAATTTTATTTTGATAATAAATTAATTCTATTAAGTGTTTTTTAAATTTTATTTTATGTAATTAAAATTTAACTTTATTAAATGTTATTTTGTTTAGATTTCATCTTAATTAAAATATAATTATTATTAAAGTTAATTCTATAATATTCTAAATTGAATTACATTTTTATCAGTTCTGAAAATATAAAATTTAGAATATATAAATTTAAGTTTTATTTATTTTAAATATTAATTAAATCAAATTATTTGAAATTATCATTTGTATTAAAGGGAAAGAGAATTTTTTTGTATATGTTAATTATGATTGATATTATAATAACAAATAATAAAAAACTATTAAGTGTAAATTGCTTATATTTCTTTTTCTTTTACTAAATTATAATAACTTATTCTAAAACACCTATATTATTATTCAATCTTTGATCACATGCTTATGGAAAAAATAAACATAAGAGAATGAGTTAAATTGAAACTATAAGATTGAAAACCTTGTGTTTTATGTGTTTACTTGAGGGTTTGTGGTATTTGTTTATGGGTTTTTTGGTTTTTGACTTGTGGTGATTTTCATATGAGCTATTAGTTGGACAAGTTAGGATGTGAACCAAAGGCTTTGATTTTTCTTTTATGATGTCTATTTGACTGGATGCCTTGATGTATCTTGATTCAATTTGAGCATTTATGTTAACTTGGGTTTTGAGAGCTTTTGCATTCTCGAGTTACCTATTAGAGAATCGAGTTTGATTATTATCATTTTGTGAAATAGGACACAATTTTGGTTTGGAACTTAGGAGATGTTTTCTAGGTGCATTTCTATGGAAGTGGCTTATAATAGGCGTTTGGGACCCGAAGTGGTTAGTACCAAGGTAACCTATTGTAAGTTGTATAATAAGTGATAACATAGTAATTAAAATATCTAGACAATATTAAAAAGATAAACTAGAGAGATTGCCTTGCCCATGTCTTGAGTGCTTGTATAGGCTAAGGATGGAAATGGGTGATACCTAGTGAGAGGTAAGACTAGTTTCCTAGGATGGTAATGGATGATATACATGTCTCACATTGAGGGTCCAGGGTCCAAAGTGTGAAGTCTAGGATAACTCAACACTTGAGGGTCTAGGCTTTAGTGAGAGACTAGTCCAAGGTAACACAATAGTTTGACCATTTGATGAAACTCCCTAGTGTGTAGCTTAAGTCTCCTTTGTGGATTTTGTATTTTCCTTTGGTGGTTTTTTTGTTATTGGAATTATGGATTGGTGATTTACTGTGAGGCCTCACCCCGACCCATCATAGCATATTTGATACATTATTATTTTGATACTCATGACTCGACATGTCGAGACATTGTCAGATACACTGGACATTATTATGTTATTTTATGTTGTGTGATGTTTTACTTTTAGATGCTTAATTATTTTATTTAATATTTTATGGACATGCATACTCATGATATAGTGTAGATGGTAAATGTAGAATTAGGACTATGATTAACACTTTGATTATGCAATTTTAGTGGTTAAGTATATGAGTAGAAACGAGATAAATAGTTAATTATTTGAAAGATTTATGTTTTAATTTATGTGATTATCTTGATGAATTATATATATATATATATATATATGCATGTGATTTTTTCAAGCTATTGATGTGTGAAATGAGTGTGCAAGATTTATCAGCTGGGAAATCTAACGAAGAATAAGAACTAGACCCTATGTATAGTTTGTGAAAACTAGGGTTTAATTCAACAAAAGATGCATACCCCATTGTTTTGTATTTCTTTTGTATCATAAATTGAATGTATGTATCATTCTGTAATTGTTACATGTCAATGTTTTATAACAATGATTTTATAGTGTTGATTGACACTCATGATTTGTATGTGCATTTCAACATGATAGTTAGGATTAACCGAGTAACCTAAAGATCTAAGTTGGACTAGGTTGGTGGCCTACTACTAATCCATTAGTAATCAAAATTAATTACCCTAATTAGGATTAGTGATAAATTTTTTTTGAGGGTTGTTAGAATGTCCAAATATTTCAAGCATTTTAATAGGTTTGTAAATAGTCCTAGATGCCAAAATTTATAAAAACTAAGTACCTAGGGGGTATATGTATGGGTTGGGGCATTTTCCACCCCTCTAGACCCTTTTCTTGACTTTTATGATCACCCAAATATCCCATTTTTGCTTTATTACGAAAGTTGAAGTTTCACCATGAGTTTGATAAGTTAAACTCCACCTTGAGGTTAGCCTTAATGAAAGGATTGAGTTAGAAGACTTGAGAAGCCTTTAGTCAAGTGGGGGAGTTATTGCATTTTGTAAGTAGTTGAGTTGGAATCCTATTTAGTGGCAGATTTGAGAGTGGAAGAGTGTTCACTCAACCTCTAGTTTTAGAGAGAAAATTTAGGATTGAAGGAGAGGAGGGATAGCTCTTCTCAAATTTCAATTGCCATAACCTTATTGTGAAGGTAGGCATCCTTCAAGCTCATGTGTTCATGCTATGTTTCATTTCTTAAGTAAGTTTTTGCATATGTATGTTTGCATCTTTGATGAACATGTTTGGGATGGAATTTTAATGGGTCTTCCTTAAATGTTTTTCCTTCATATTTATTTTTTGATTTTTGAGGGGATTGTAAGGGATGTATTGGCATTACTCACCCTCAGATAGGACATAAGTACCATATACGAGAGGAGGGCTTCAATTGGACTTCGACAGTGCAAAGTCTCTCCTCATGACAAGGAGAAGGAGAGAGTAGGGCATTATGGGCCCCTACTCATCAATACAAACCATGTTTTGTGTTTAATTTATGTCTCATTAGTTAATTTCATTTTGAATTAGTTTTAGTTGTAATTGATGTTTACTAGTAGGATTAGTGTATGGAAGATTTGCATTTGGAATATTAAAAAGTAAATAAAAATAATATATTGTTTTTAATTAAATTCAATTTAATTAAAGTATATATTATTTATCAAGTAATACTTAATTAGTATTGATAATGTTTAAGTTTGTCGACATTAATCTTATTAATATTAATACATAGTGAAATTTAAGATTGACTTTAAAAGGATGAGTTAGCAAGATACCTAGTGGGGAATATTAGATTGGTGGCTAATATAAAAATGAATAAATGTCAAAATCAATTACATAACGAATGTGTTAATATAATGAGGTTATTCCTTCATGATGGTTATAAACTGAAATGTAGTATTAAGGTGTTGTTAGAGCAACTTGTATCTGTCCTTTAGTGTACCTATACTTTAACTTGTGAAACAAACATATTGATTTTATCAAAACCTAATTTGACTTATGCATGTCTTTTTTCAATTGACATTAACATAGTAGATTTAATTAACTTAAATTTTTTTTTTTACGTGTGTTTTTGTCTTGTATTTTAGGCATGCCATCTACTCTCATTTATGATAATAATTTATCTATTGGTTATTATGCTTTTGACATCTGGCAATTGGTTTGGAAATGGATACTCTTTTAGTGTTATGTCTCTTTTGTTTTGAGACTTTATTTTTACTTGGTATTTGTTGTTGAATTTGGTATGAGATGTTTGTACTGGTTGGTTATCTTTTCAACTTTGGTTATCTTTCTTTATCAATAGTTTGTGTAACCTTGAGGTAGATTGGGCTATCAAGTTTCCTTACCTATGATTTTATTCTGTGATTTGATATCTATGTGTGAATCATTCATTACCTTTCCTACATGGTGGGAGTGGTTCTAGACTAGGTTTTGAGGTTGATAGGTAGTGAATTCTTACCATTTGGGTTCCCACACAGATTAGCATTTTAGACATTCTTTGATGCAATTGTACCATTAGCATTCTTGTTCTTATCTTAGAGACTTCTATTTAGTTGATGTATTTATGTACCATATATCTTTTATTTGAGAGAGTAGAGGATGTTGTATTGTATTTGATGTACTTGTTAGCATGAATGTTGATGGTATTCCTTTGGGGGAGTATCTAAGAATTTTTAGAACACATGGGAGACTGTTAGCATGATTGGCATGTTGCATTCATGACTATGTTTGTCATTGATGTCAATATAACATTGTTTCTGTGAAGACTAGAATAATAGACTTGGAGGTCATACTTACTATGTATTGATGATTAGGTCACACATAGTTAAGGATGTATTCAAAACTATATCCTGATGGCTTGGATATGTGCACATATAGAGAGTCAAAGATAAACAAAAGATATTCTTGATTTATAGAAGACAATAAGAAGACAAAGTACCTAATAAGTAGTTTGTGATGATTAATTTGTAGCTCTTTACTGAGATAGATTCATGATAAGTGCAGTTAGATAGTGATAGTAGATAACTTGATGATGACATCAACAAGTGTGGAAGCTCTGAGGTCACATGTGTGAAAATTTGTAAAGATTGTGAGTTGACAATGTTTTATATTTATGAAAAGTCATAAAATTTTGTAATATCTTAATGAGGTCCTATTATAATTAATTGGGAAAGTCTCAAGGCCAACACAAGGAATTATTCTAAGGTTATGGTATAAAGGATGATTATTTTCCTTGATGTGTATATGTTTTCAAGAGTGATATGAAAAGTATCTGGTAAATGTGAGTAAGCAATCCAATGAATTATTGGATATAAATTTGGTGATATGGTATTGGGATCGAAAGAGGAGAAGTCTGATCAGAAGACATAGAAGGAGATATATATATTTCTATTATTCTGCAATGAATAATAAAGAGATCAGTTAGATAGTGAGTTCAGTGGTCTTACCCCTGAAGCTATTTGGATAGTGGGTCCATCTACCTTCTATAATTCCTAATAGGGATTCAAAGTCTCCTAATAGGGACTGATATGATTTTGAATGTATTTCACTGGCTCCTAATAGAGTCCATCCTCTAACATTAAGGACATTTTATATTAGTACATCATTTTGTGGATACCATCCCAACTGGGGTTTTCCCTTTTATCAAGGGTTTCCCTAGTTAACATATCTAGTGTTATTGTATATGAGTATCTTGTTATGGTTGCTGATTATATTTTTCACATGTTTAAGGATTAATTTAAGGTTGATAAATTTTTTAATAGTTGGATAACTGATTCACCACCCCCCCACTAGTTATCTTGGTGGAGTTTACTGTCTAAAAATTGGTACTAGAGCATTAGGTCCTTGAAGAAAAAGCTTAACAAATTTAGGAGATCAATGGTGGGTCACTTCAGAAAAGAAAGTTTGAATTTTGATGAAGTTAATCTTGATATTCAAAAGATGGAGTTCCTTGGTGAGATATTAGAATTGTGTATAGAATATAAGATTGAGTTTCTAGATCCAAATTCTTTTTGTTGCATACAAAAGAATAAACCCACTAATGCAAGTAGAAGTAAAGACAAAAGTAGATCCAAAGAAGATAAGAAGATTGAAGAAGGAATTTCTTTGCTTATGAAAAGAGAGTCAAAAGGTTTGAAATTTTTTGTTTGTTAGACATGTAAAGAATTTGGTCATTTTTCATCTAGATGTACTAAGAGAGTAAATAAAACTAGAAAGAATTCACTTTCTGATGATGATGAAGAATTTAAAATAAGTATGTAAAGAATCTTGAATGGAAATGATAAAAAAGATAAGCTTGAATTGGTTGAGAAAGATGAAGTATTAGAAGAAACAACTTTATTAACTATTAGTGATTATTATAATGAAGAGGCTAATGGAAAACTAATCAAGAGAATGTTGAGTTGTTTTATGAGACTGACACAGATTTGCAAAATGATTTTCAAATTGCTAAACAAAGAGAAGAACCAAGAGAAGAAGTGAGAGTTGAAATAGAAACTCCCACACTAAACATGAATTTGACAAAGAACCACCTTGAGAATCAAATTATTGGAAGCAAAGACAAAGGAGTGATGACAAGAATTATATTACATGAGGAATTATGTTTGATTTCTCAAGTTGAACCAAAGAGTGCAAATGAGGTGTCTAAGGATGATTATTGGATAGAAGCAATGAAGGAATTATTATATCATATTGTGAAGAATGAGACATGGGAATTGGTTCCTAGACCTAAAGACAAGAATGTTATAGGAACTAAATGGGTATTCAAAAATAAGATGAATGAACAAGGTGAAGTTGTGAGGAATAAAGCAAGGTTGGTGTAGATACCCTAAAATTGACAAGACCTAAAACAATGAGAATTTTTATTAAACAATGAAAATTAAGGAAAAAATTAGATAAGGGAGGAAAACAATAGACTTTCAAATCAATGGTAACATCAATTTGTTTGAGCGATTATATCAATCAATCACCTATCGAATCTAAAAGGACCAAAATCACTTTAAAAAGAGGAAAACAAATTCATAAAATTATAAAATGAAATAAAAAAGGAAAAAGGTAAAGATAAAAGTTGAAAGTTAATGTAACATTTTAATAAATCAAGAAAAGCCATTTATCCTCTCAAAAGTAAAAATCCTCCTTTTTGAAATTAAAAGAATTGAAAAATCCTCGTTTAACCTCATAAACTAAGTCTATTGAACTTTTCCTCTTGGTGCCTGATGAGATATTTCCAATTTCACCATTACCCTCTAGTGAAAAGTAAAATCCTAATCCTTACTCCAACCACCTCCTAAAATCCTATAAATAGGAGGGAAAATCATGAGCAAAAGGATCCAAATTTTATGCATCTACACTATAGGCATATCTAGAGCTATCATTCATCTAGCATTGTTATTATAGAGAATTAATGTTATATTAGCATCATTTTTGAACCATTCTAGCATTTATCTAGCATCATTTATCATTGTTTAGTCTTATGCATGAACATATTCTAGCATTTTAGTGTTATTATCTTTGTATAATCTGCATTTTCATCTAGATCTTGCATAGACTTTTGTAGATCTGCATTCATAGCATACTCCCATTCTAGAGCTGCCACTAAGATGTTGGTTTAAGAGATTTTTTTGTAGTTGTAGTTAGGGAAACATGAGATGTTGATGGAGTCTTTGTTTAATAGTGATTTCTTGGGTCTAGATTAGTTCATTATTATTTTGATTGCACTCTTCATTAAGGTCTCATGAATATGCTATTCCACCTTGTACAAATTGGTGCCCACTGTGGGGCTTCATTCCAGAGTCTAATTTGTTCTTTAAATTTTCATTCTAATCTTTGATTTTTCTTGTAGATCTATGTATTACTTTGGTTTCTTGTGTAGAATTGACTTGTTATAGGTTTTACAATACTTGGGAAGACTCATAACAGGAGCAACAACCTTTTGAAGACATTCCCAAGCTCACAAATATCATATTTGAGATTTCTCTAACATTTTGGCACTTCTGAACACTATTTTAACACTTCTACATTATTTTCTAATGCATTTGAAGTGTTATATAATGCATTTGAAGTGTTTTTTAATGCATCTCCATTATTTTATAGCACATTTACCAGATCTTGTAGCACATTTACATGTTCAATTAGCACTTTTGACTAATATTATAACACATTTGCACATTTCTGTAATGCATATGCCATTTTGTGTAGCACATCTGATTAGAGCTATAAAATTCCATATCTAACTTGCAAATCTGATTGCTGGCTATTTATAGGTCTCTTTTGGACTAGATAGGAACTCCTAGGCTAGTGAAATTATGAGAAGGGAATGAAGACAACAAAAAATGCACCTAACCTTGCTAGTGTCAAATCAAATTACAACCCTTCCAAGCCAATTCAAACACAACTACAAACTAGCACTAAATCAAACACAAAACTACTATATACCCTAGAATAATGCATTAAATACATGAAATGATGTATTTGATTACTTCTGTAGTGCATTTGAATCTTGTACTAGCACATTTGGTAATTGAAACAACACATTTGAACAATACAGTAGTGCATCTGCATATATAATAGTGCTTACACCCTGCAAAACAAAACTTGACACACCATGAAATGATGCATATACACACTTAAATAACACATTTTAAGTTTCTTGCAGCACATCTGAGAGAACTTTCAAAACAAAGGCTATTTGTGCATAGAATACCCATAAACAAACAATTGATTTGGATACCCTTTTCTTTCATTAATATTCTACAAAACTGAGGAATCCTACAAATGAAAAACATCTTTAAAACAAGAAATGATCCAACCCTACATAGGGACTCTTACTCGATAGCTATCATTACCTCAACTTCGTACATCAAGTCAGACACGAATGAAAACAAACATCCGTCCCTTACCTGAATTCATGAAATTGAGTCTTATCATCATGAACATCACTAAAAATCTTTTTGAAATAGAGCTTGATGTTATAACACATTTTGGTCTAAAAGCAATCCTCATACCATTGAAATGCAAAAGAATTAAACGGGTCTCATCTGTGTCTCATGCTACTGTGTAAAACCAATGTAGCTACAAAACAAAAGGTGTTAGGATTAAACCTCAGAAAAAAATAAAATTACATGCAAATATAAAAAATATCAGAAGCTAATAGATCACATAGAAGAGAACACAAGATACCAAGATTTAACATGGTTCACCCAAACCATGGGCCACACCCACCAAACAACAAGTCCAATATTATTACAATCTGATTACAATTTGTAATCCCTTACAACTCAATACTACAGCAAGAAGCAATTTTTGCATCACACCTTTTATACAATTTTATACAATTGCATCCCTTACAGCTCAATACTACAGCAAGAAGCAATTGTAAGCCCTTTTATACAAATATTTTTTCTGCTTTAGGGTTTTTGGTAAATAGATTGTTCTTTTCCTTTACTTCTTGGATGCCTAGTGTTTGTGAACAATAACTGATTACAACAATTGGAAAGTTGTTACTAAGTGACTAACTTCCCTCTAAATTCTTAGGTACAACTCTCTTTTGTATTTGTAATTTGCAATGAATTATGTTTTACTCTTAACTCTAAAATGGGGTATGTTCTTAACTCGAGAATAGGAAAGGTGAACCAAGTTAGACCTAAATAGGAACTAACTTAGGCAAGGATTTGAATTTTAGGATTTGTCAAGTTTATGGGTTCATACATATTATGAACCCACAAAGTTTAACAATTCTGCGATAAATGCTACCTATAACTAAACTGATATCAACAAGATCCTAATTCTAATAATGGGAAAGATTAACTTGAAAGAAAATCATGAAAAGGGATCTCTCTCGAACTTCCAATAACAATACTCTCATCTTCAATTTTCTATTTTGAAACAAGGGCATAAAAATCTATTCATTCCTTTGATTCAATTTAGACCAAATGAGAAAACATAAAACTAATATAGACATGAAATGGAACAGAAAATGATTAAGACAAAATGCCCTCAAATTTTCTCTGCAACATCAAGTATTTCACACCAAAAATTAGCCAATCCTTTATTAATTTTTCAATTCAGTACATATAGGATTCTGAGATGACTATTACAAAATAGGACTCAAATCAGTTCATCTCCTCAAAATTTACAAATGGCAAGGAACCAATTTATTAGTTACAATCATTACATCAAAATTCAAAAGGGTAGGATATGAATCACTTTGCCTTCTTTCCTTTTTTTGACTTTACCTTATAGGCATTGGTGACGATAGTGATTGGAATCAACTCCTCATGGCTATGAACAAGGGCGTTAGTATATCTCAAGAGCCACTTAGAATTCTCCTTGGCTAAATCTTTGACAACATTCAACCACTCTTGTATTTCCTCCATAGCCATGTGTATACACCTGCCAAGTTTCTGAAGCTTAGACACTTTATTTTGGTGATCGAAAGATATATCTATCAAGCCATATATATAACTAGAGAAGTTATTTTGCATGACAACCACTCTAATTATCCCTTTTTCTTGTCCACTAGCCTAAGAATCTATATGTAGGCCTCTTAATAATTCATAGTCTCTGTCTTGATCCTTTTTCACTTTAGCTTCCATTTCCTTTAGTCCTTCCTCTGCTACTAGGATCATTTTAGATTTGAATTGCATGCTTTGTAGCCATTCAAATAAAGGCTCATCTCCTCTAGGAATAATCTTTACCTCCACAACTTCCTTAGCCTTCATAAGAATAATCATCTTTAGTAAAGAAATACAATCTTTAATCTTGACTTTCTTTGCAACCAGGGTAGCTTGGTTAGCTGAGATACTATCCTTCTCTATTTCAAGCCTCAGTATTGCATTGTCAATTTGCTCTATGATTGCAAGTTGAGGGACTTGAGTTTTCCACTCCATTCTCTATCAATCTATCTAAAGTTCTTGTCTTCTTGTAACTAGGATATGCGAGCTCTAACATCAGTAGTAGTAGGATTACTAGTGATTGACATTCCTGAGTTGCTTTCTAATAGGGTGACTAACTGCCTGATAAAGCCATTAAGCTCATGAATCTCCAACTTCATTTTGACTTTTTCTAATTTAAGGCTTTCGAGTTGTCCCTCTATCATGTCATTTGTTGAATTTCATAGACCCACCTTGGTGTCATGTCTAACTTCTTTGAGATCCATAAAATGCAAGGAAAAATCATCTATAGACATGTATTCAATCCTCCCTTCTTTATTGGGCTTGGCAATCTCCATAGTTAGATACCCTATTTTAGGATCTTGTCCAAGAATTGATAGGCTCTTGTACTTCTTGGCTTTACTCAAGGCTGATCCAAAGAGGATAGCCATAGATAAAGTCTCTTTATTAGGATCTCCCTCTTCTTTTCTCTTCCTTTTTCTTTCCAAGGTGTCCTTGAGCCATGATTCTATGCCAATCACCCTGGATGTAGTCCTGAGCATTTCTATACTGAACATATTTCTTTTGATAGGGGTAAATGTATTTTTAGCTGAAGATAAAGGATTCTTCAGAACCCATGAAATGAGCTTTGAAGATTTAGGGCCTTTCTGTACTTCTGTAGTCCTCCTTACTGCTGCATTAGACATCTCTAGCACACCCATTTGGGCCAAACATGGGCCTCAAGACTTTGTACATGGTCATTTTATACTTCATCTAAAAAACATTCAATGAATTCTTTGCATTAGAGTGAGTGTCATAGTTGAAAGCCCCCACCCTCATGGGGAATGCATATCCTTTCTTCTTCAAGATCTTTCTCAATATGTTCAATTGAATGGCTTGCTGCACAATCTCAATTAGCACAAGCATGTCACTAGGATAGCATGGTAGCTTCAAGGGGAATCCATCGAAAGTTGCAAGATGAAAATGAGAGAAAGATGAGAATTGAACTAAATAACTCCCAAATTAGCTGATGGTGGCCATGGCTTCAGGACTGAATCTCCTTTTTGGACATCCCTATAGCTCCCTACAAATCCTCATGGTAAATGCATCATTTACTTTCACATACTCTGCATAACTATTCTATAACTGTAAGTATGGATAAAACTCATAAGATTTCACATCATCAGGAAAATTCTCTATTCTTGGGATGCCTAGCCATAATTGAAATGAAGTAAACATATAGATGAGGAAAGAGGACATATAGAATGTATTATAAAACTTGGTTGCATAGAGAGCATTGGACAAAATTTCACCGCATGAGCCCAATCAATGTACTAAGTGTAAGAGAAAATGACTTGTACTAAAAAGAAATACTGCTCAATAAAATTCAAAGCTTCTACCTCACCTTTCAACCTATGTAGGAGAACCAAAATATCAATACTATCTAGTTTGAAGTTGGTCCCAAACATGATTTTAGGAACTTTACTCTTAGCACTCCATGGTTTTTGGAACCATGTCTGCATGATTTCTTTACTCTGGATCATCTTCTTTGTAGAGAACTCAGAGATGGCTCTCCCAAAGGTCAAGTCTAAGAATTCTTCCCATTTCGACACATGGAGGAAATTAATCATAGTTTTCCTATCAATTGAAATCAACACTATGTCATCAGGTAGCACAATCTGCCTCATCTTTGGGTTGTAATGATGTATGCATTCATAGATTAGCTTCAGGGCCTAAACTATGATCGAAAAAGTATTGGCTTCAACCAATCTATATCCTTAGAGTTTTTTAGTGATGGGGTGAATCTGCTTAGATGTTACTCTCTTTTGAAAATCCTCAATGTCATAGAAGCGAAGATAAGTGTTTGTGAAATTTTGCAATTGAGATTTGATCCTAGTCAATCTGTCAAAACCTACAAATCTAGTTCCCATCATTTTGAGGACAAGATTCAAACTGATAAAGTGAAAGGAATGGCTAATGCAAAAATCACTGGCTTTTCAAAAAGCTTATGCACATTAATAGAATAACAATTCAAAGAAAGAGTAGTAGTTCATTCAACTAGTTATGTTTCTATATATGGGAGCCTTAATTCATCCGTTGATCTTTAGAATTTGTGCCACATGAATGAATTTAAGGAGATATCCATTGAATAATAAATGCATGATTTTAATGAACATCTAGAAGTCTTTTCACTATTCCATTGAGCTCAACAGTAACTTTCTATATCTCCATAACTTACTTTCCCATTTTCAATAAGTTTTAGGAAGTTACCATTAGGGTACTCTGTCAGAGAATGTTCACCAAGTTAGATCCTAATCATTATTTCTTTTCCATAGTGTTTAGGTTCTCTTTATTATAATTCTAAGATATTCTAAATATGACTTGTGAATCTAATCTAATCATTAACTTTATTTTCTTTAGAATTCGAGAAACTGTCCTCATGGGTTGAAAACCCACCAAGGAGAAGACAATTTCTACTTCTTTGTTAATGTTTCCTTTCTTAGTTGGACCTTGGAAAATCACCCCTCTTGGAGTTGGAAATTTCTAAATGAGATGCAAAGACTTTTTTGAGGACCACTTAACATTCCTTTTCATTCCAAACTACCTTTTCGAAAAATTGACTTCATGGGTTGAAAACCCGTTGAGGAGAAGTTAGTTTTGAGTTCTCTACCAAGGAAAATTATGAGGGTAAAAATGAATTTGAACCATTTTCTAAAGTCATAATCACAGATGAAACATTGATTATCTACATGATGCCTTATTATTGCATGTTTTTTATGTGCGTGCATCATTTAGTGCTCTCCACAAGAAATCATCCTCATGGGTAAGAAACCCGCTGAGGAGAAGATGATTTCCAAATTTTTTCCAGCATCAATTTTGCAAATAGTGATAAGCCATAAATAGATATAGCTTGTATTTGGTCTTAGAATGAGTAAAACAAATCTCTATCAGACTAGGCACTAACCTACCTATAAGATCACTTGACAAAATGAAAAACCACCTGATCAGAAATGAGGGGAAGGAGAAAAGGGAAAGTTCAATGGAAACTCACCTAACCTAAAAGGACTTAGACCTAGACTTAAACAAAACCAAGACTTCTCTCTTTTCATTTAAACACAAGTACTCACTTTTGCTAATTGGTTAGAGAATGAAAAGTGGGGCAACAAGGGTTATATTTAATTACAATATGTTAGCCAAAAATATTGATAAAATAGGCCCTAAACCCCAAAGAATTATAAAGTATGTATAGTACTTCCCTAATCAATCATCGAAAACTAGCAAAAGGAACCTAAAAGATCACCTATACAAGTAAGTGTTAGAATAGTGAAATGAACTATCAAATCTATGCAATTCTCAAATGTTATTGAGCCTATTACACCAGTTGACTACTTATCAACCACCATTTCCAATGAATCACCCTTGTTCAAATAATAGATCCCAAAACCCTCCAACAAAATGGGTTCATCTCAAATATGAGATGAAAATAATCTTGAAATAAAGATCAAGGATTTCAAACAAAATCTTGAACTTGTTGACATAATGGAAAAGATACTCGAACACCATAAAGAACATTATTTGCTTGGCACAACAAGGTACAAAATTACCATCTAAATTTGATGTATCAAACCTTAGGAGAGACAAAGAAGAATCACCCCTAAAGGTTGTCACTCAAAAAATTCAAGACCTGCAACTAGAAATGGAGAGAATTAAATGGGGAAAGGTCCAACCAGATAAATTCAGTATTGAGAAGGTATGCTCTCTCCCATTTGATAGAAGTATTACCTTGACACCCTTTCCATAGAAAATGAAGATACCAAAATATGATTAATATTTTGTTACATAAGATCCTCAAGACCATCCTCAACAATTCTATACTTTAAGTATGGAATTTTTTCATGACATGACCTACCTTATGAAACTATTCCCTAGGCTTTTGGGGGGACAAGCCATGGAGTGGTTCTCAAAAATCCCCTCCAATATCAATTCATTTGACCAACTAGCTTCAATTTTCATCGCATAATACTCATACAACATCGAAAGGGAGGTTACCATGATCAACTTATGCAATACAAAACAACTCCCATGAGAGTCCTTCAAGGTATTTTTACAAAGATGGAGACACACCTTCACTAAATATTATCAAGACATTCTAGACAAAGAAAAGACATATATCTTCATAAATAGCCTATCTAAACCTATGAACTACTAGCTACAACTACACTTTAGAAAATGTGGCTAAAGTAGAAGAAACCCTATTAAGAAATGGCATCATTAAGCTATAAAAAGATGAGAAAGGTTTCTCAAAGAACTCCTTACAACCACATAACTCATCTTACTTATTGAATGACAAACATAAATTGTGGTGGAGGAACAATAATAAAAATATGGTAAATGACGGGGTGGTAGAATCCAATCATGGTAAACCACAACCTCATCCCTATCTAAATTAACCATACCCAACTACCAATAACACCAATGTTCATACTTGCAAAAACCCACCAAAAAAAGATAATGTTCATATACTCTACCAACAAAATACAACTTTTCCTCCAACACCAAAGAATTCCAATCAATAAGTATCATACAACCAAGCTCCTCCCCTGAGAGGATATAAGTCTACCAACATACCCAAGGTATACACACCCATTGGTGAGACTTATGAAATAGCTTTACAAATGCTCTTAGTTGATGAGGTCATTGTATTACTAGAAGATCAACCTTATGAGCCACGATTGAAACCTTGGTGGTGGAATGAAAAACATTGTTTCACTTATCATCAGAACCAAGGGCACCTCATGAATAACTGCTATGATCTTAAAGGAGCCATCCAAAACTTAATTGATGATAAGATGATTAAGGTACACCATCTTTTCAATAACGAGGAACCCATGACCTTCAAAAATCCTTTCATGAATCATGAGAAAGACGAGTCTTCCAAAAGCAATACATCCTCTAATGATAAAGTCAACTATGCTCATAATTATGAAAACACAATTAACATGATCTCAGGGTTTGATGACACTATCAATGTCATTGTGGTCAAAGATAAACATAAGAAACAATCCTTAAACATCATCACCTGAGGTCAAGCCTCTAAAGTAGTTCTACCAAGGGTAACCACCAGTTTAGACCAAGCCACAACAAGCTCCATCTTACCCAAATATAGTTTGGTCTATCAACTATTGAAAACTTCTGATCATATTTCCATTTTTAATTTTTTGCAAATATCCTTGGGCACAAGGAGATATTCACAAAATCTTTAGTGCCCAATGACCTTGATGTAAATAGATTCCAAAAGATGGTGAACAACCTTGTTTCCCCTCACTGTGTATCCTTCACGATGCAAGATGACATGTCCTTCACTCATCCTCAAAACTTTCCATTGCACATTGAAGTCTTCATACATAGGAACAAAGTGAAGAGATACTTAGTTGATGGTGGGGCCAGTCTAATAATTGCACACTAAACCTAGCAAAAGGACTAGGATATATAGAGGATGCTATTGATCCCAACAAAAAGATCACAATTAAAGCTTATGATGATGAGGAGAGACGTTCTAAAGGTATAGTAATTTTTCCCATAAGATTTGGCCGGGTTGTAAAAAATACCATCTGTCAAGTGTTGGACTTGAAGTTGACCTAAAACATCTTATTAGGCAAGTCATGGATCCACAATATGCAAGCAGTCCCTTCCACTTATCACCAATGTCTAAAATTTCCATACATGGGCTAGGAGGTAACTATACCTGGGGACCAAAATTATACACAATACTGTAACTGCCTTGTTCCCCACAATAGGGAAGAAGTCCCCATCTCAATAATTAATGCCAAAAAATCTATACTAATCGAAGCCTGAAGCTCCACCAACCAAAACAACAACCTTTTATCCACAATGACTAAGGGAAAAGAGAAAGTAGGTTGTTCCAATTCTTCCACTCCATCAACACTATCATCAAAAGACTCTCAATGGACACATGATGAGAAAAATGATTACTCAATGAAATAATTTGACTAAAAATCCCAACTAAAATGCAAGGGCTTAGGTGAATATTTAGTTTCATTGTTTGATCCACCATCATCTCCTAAATCACATGTCAGACCACCTACAAAGAACACTTATAATGGAAACTTTTAAAAAGAAAGCGACATGTCTAAAAACAAAATAGAAGTAGAAAATGAGAGAATATGAAATGTTGATATATCCCCCCATCTTTTTGGAAAATGTTATGAGTTGATGAAAAAATGGGCTACTAGGGGGGTGTTCCTTTTGAAAAAGGAAAAGGTATTGTCGAACTATTGACAACATAGTTTAGACCCAATGAATTTAAAATAGGAGTGGGATATTTAGAATAAGAAAAGGAAGGTTTTCCACCTTATCTTTAGCCAAAACATCTTTATAAGTTATGATACAGACACAGAGATTCCTCCTCATCCACTTTGGTTTGGGTACCAAAAGAGAAGGACATTATAGATCAGAGCACACCCATCTAAAGAATATAAACCTATCTATCCCTGATCTGCACATTACATAAGAAACATGCATGGATGTCATTGATGATGAAGATGATGATGACTCTACCAAATGGGAATTTTATTCTCTATCTGAGGAGTCTACCCATGATAAAGAATGTGGTGTAATTCACATTCCTACATAGAGCACTGTCATAACACAAGAGTTTTCCTCTAGCTCAGACTCCCCTTCACCACATAGAGCCAACTGACAATAGACTAATTTAGAAGTAGATATCAAATAGATACCTCGTCTCACCCTCCTGAGTGATGATGCAAAAAATGAAGAATTCCAATTCCAAACCTTATTCTCAGATTTCTTTCCAATAGAAATTGAACACGAGGACAATGAGAAGTTTGACACCTCTAGTCTCCTAGTCAACTTAGAAGAGATGCACATTATAGAATTAACAAATATAATGTATGAGTCACCAAATGAGGTTATGTCTTAAAACCAAGCTGAACTATATCCATATATTGAGCCATTATCCTTGATCCATCCCAAGCTTATTGATTGAGATACAACTGACTCTCATTAAATTCTCAACTTTGACACTGACTGTAACATTTTTATATACCTTAATGCAATTGAACCATATCTAAGAATAGGAACAAAAGAAACACCTATGGTTGGGTCTTGTATTAATAATATTAGTCACACAAATAGAGGTCTAAGACTTTATACATCCAACAATCTAAACTAGGTTGTGGTAGGCCTGGATAAAAAAATAGAAACAAATAGAAGTGATGCATCTGATGGTGAAAACCCAACTGTGGCACCTAAAGATAAGATGCTTGATCCTTTACTTGAATATTTAAAAGAGAGGTCATCAATCCTAATTGAATCCACAAAGAAAGTTAATATCAGAATAGAGCAAGGACCTAGAATCATCCACTTGGCACAATCATTAACTCCAGAAGAAATAAGTGAATTTATTCATTTCTTTAAAGATAGACAAATTAATTTTGCATGGTCCTATGCTAACATTCTAGTGTTAGATCCTAATCTAATCCTTCATCATCTCAACATTTCTCTAGATGCCAAGTGAGTCAAACAAAAACTTAGAAAGATACATCTGCATTTAGCATTGTTTGTCAAAACAAAGCTAAAAAAGTTACTTCACACCAACTTCATTAGGCCATTGGCCTATGCTTCATGGATCTCAAACATTGTGCTTAGTTCCAAGAAACACTGTAGCATATAGATTTGCATTGAATTTTGTGATGTCAACAAAGCATGCCCCAAAGATGACTTCTCCCTACCAAACATTGACACCATTGTGGACCTAACAACAAGACATTCTATGTTCTCCCTCATAGATGGTTTTCAGGCTATAACCAAATCAAAGTAGCACTTGATGATCAAGAAAAAACAACATTTACTATTTCATAGGGGATGTTTTGTAATGTCATGCCCTTTGACCTTAAAAATTTAGGAGCTACATATCAGTAGGTTATGACCACTATATTCCATGACATGATTCATACCTTAATGGAGGATTATGTAAATGACCTTTGGAAAAATCTCATACATGTGAAGACCATCTACCAATTTTAGATAATATATTTACATGCCTAGAATCCTTCAAAGTTAGACTAAATCCTAAGAAATGTGCTTTTGGTGTATAATTTGGAAAGCTCCTAGGTTACATTGCCTTTGCAAAAGGGATAGAAGTTTATCCTAAAAAAAGTGCAAGCTATTGTCAACATGCAACCTCCCAAGAACTTGAGCCAGCTATGCTCCCTCCAGGGGAGACTTCATTTATTTTGTGGATTCATATCTCAACTATTTGAGAAGTGTGTGCCTTTTACTCATCTCCTTCAAAAAGATATAGTTTTCAAGTGGGACAATTAGTGTCAAGTGACCTCTGACCTTCTCAAGAACTAACTAATGAATCCATCTATTTTGGTGCCTCCTATGCAAACCCTTATTTTTATATATATCAATGATGGAAAAATTAATAAGATCCATTTTGGCATAGGAGAATGACCAAGGCAAGGAATAAGCCATCTACTACATTAGTCGAACCTTGGTCAAATATGAGTTAAACAACACTTTCATTGAAAAAGCTTGTTTGGCAGTAGTTTTTTCTTCCCAAAAACTACGTCACTATCTCCTGACCCAAAAAGTAAAAGTCATATCCAAAATAGACCAATCAAGTATCTTTTGAGTAAAACAACATTAATAGGAATGCTAGCTAAATGGGTAATGATCCTAAGTGTGATTAACATTGATTATATTGATTTAAAAGCCATAAAGGAACAAGACACTATAGACTAGTTAACAGATGCACCTCAAGAAAGCACAAATCCTATCTTAGTAGATTTTCCAGATACACACATCCTCCAAACAAAGCTAGTTACATGGAAGTTCTACTTTGACAATTCAGACACACACCATGGTTTAGGTGTCAGGATTATATTCATCATGCCTTTAGGTGTGATCATACCAAAATAATACAAATTGTTGTTCCCATGCACAAATAATATGGAAAAATATGAAGCTTTACTTCTTGGTCTTAAATTAGCCTTAGAATGGAAATTGACAACAATAGAGGTCTATGGAGATTCCTAGCCAATCATCAATCAGGTGAATGACATGTATCAAACCAAAGATGAAAAATTATTACCTTATAAACACTTGGTTGATATTCTCAAGGCATACTTTGTTCAAATTATATTTGAGCAAATCCCTAGAGACAAGAATAAGGCAGCTGATGCTATGGCTACTTTGGCCTCTCTACTCCAGTTTGTTGGAAATATAAGAGTAACTAAGAGGGGAGGGTGAATTAGTTACCACAAAAATAAATCCTAGATTGATTAGATGTCACTACATATCAAAACTCTAATTAAATTGTATTATGCTATAACTCAAAAAACACACATGCACTCGGTTTACACTAGCAAATGATTTAAATTAGTAAACAATAAAATAACTTGACAACTACTTAACACGAAAATATTAAGATATTATCTATGCTTATCATTATTTAACTTAGTTGCAAACACATAAAATAAATAGCATGAATACAAGTGACACCAAGATTTAACATGGAAACCCAATTTGGGAAAAACCACGAATTGCAACTAGTTACTGATTTCACTCTTCTGAAGTGAGCCCTATAAAGAGCAAACATTTTTAAAGGTTACAAAACAAACTATTAGAAAATTGATCACCCTATAAGGAGTGGCCTGGTTATAGGTCTTTAAGACACTTCAAATAGAAATGCCACCTTGTTAGAGGATTTACAAATAACTGATAAGCCAACTCTGTTAAGAGATTTAGATCAGTGCTACAATTAGAAAGTAACAATGAGATGACCTAATTTCTTATGCAACTAAATTTTTAATTACAGATCTCAAATTTGGCTTGTATACTTGATCCTTCCTAATCAAATGTATCTTTCCAGCTCAACAAGGATATTTTGATTATCCTTCTAATTCACTTCCTCTAAGCATCTTCAAATCCTCTGTTATGCTCCATAGATTCAATTCTATACTTCATCTTATATATATTTTACACATTTTGAAGTCATCTTGAATACAACTTAGAATACTTAATATTCATCTCCTCAATTGGCTAGAACCAACAATCAAATCAATTGAACTCAATATGCCAAAACAAGAAAATATTTTATTAGCTAACCCTGTTTTGTAGACACTAACTCGAAAATGATTTTTCTCTGTTAACCAAGTGAAATCATTTAACACTACATACTCACAAAGTTCCCTTGGTAACTAAGCGAGCTCAGTTAACACTGGTTCCATCCAAAATTTCCTTTAGAAACCAAGTGAGCTTGGTTAAAACTCAACTTCTGCAAACTTTCTTTTGATGCTCAAGTGAAATTGGTAGATACTATCTTCTAAACATGGAAAACTTTAGAATTCTCAATAGATACAAGAAACTATCTTTATTGTTTGAGTGAGATCGATATACACTAACTAAAAATGATATGACATGTGTAGTAACATAAAAAATAATACACAATCAATCAATTGTTTTCAACAATCTCCCTCTTTGGCATTGATGGCAACACAACATGTCATAATACACAAATTTTTTTAGAGAAAGAATAAAGTAAGGAACATATCCTTAGTTTCATTCTAATTCTCATCCATGAGAACTCCTTCTATCAGTGTGAATTCCCTCTGCCTTCACTTTCTCCTTCTATCAGCAAAATTCTATAAATTCTATTTTCAACATCTTCTCCTGATAGCAAACTTCTCTTCTTTGATATCAAACCAAGTTCTCCCTTTTTGACATCTTTGGAAATATATACTCTCCCTCTTTATAAAATTTCTATGAGATATGACAAAAAAATTCTCCCTTTTTGACATCTTAGGCCAAAGACAATATTTAGTGAATATCAATGTACCTTATGTACTGATTAATTTGCAATGTGCCCTTTTCAATATTGCATCAATTGTCTGATTTTCAACATGCTTTGGTTGATACAACACTAAAATTCATTTAGTGAGCTTCAAATAGGGGAATGACCCCTAAATTACCTCTTAGATACAAAAATGCATCCTTAGGTAATGACTTAGTGAATATGTCTACAATTTTCTCTTTAGTATTCACATATTCCAATCTTACCTCTTTATCTTGTACCAATTCTCTCAAAAATGATATTTTATAGCAATGTGCTAGGATTCTTTTATATATTAATTACATTGGTGTTATCATAAAATATAATCACTGGATTCTTTATTTTTATCTTCATACCTACCAACAATTGCTTAAACCAAAAAACATTAGAAAAATTAACTACTGCTACCACATATTCTGCCTCTTTTGTGGACTGAGAAATAAAATTCTTTTTCTTTCTTGTCCAAGACACTAGTCTTTAACCAAGAAAGAACCCTCCACCACTGGTGCTTTTTCTATCATCTAAACTTCTTGCCCAATCAACATCTATGAATGCTTTCAAATCTAATTTGCCTCCTTTTTTTGTACCATAATCCACAGTCTTTAGTACCTTTTAAATACCTCATGATTCTCTTGAATTTCATCATGTGATTTTTTTTAGGATTTGCTAAGAATCTTGCCATCATACCAATTGCTAATGCAATATCAGGCCTTGTGTGCACTACATATAACAATTTTCCAATCATTGATATGTATGTGGTTTGATCTACCTCTTTGGAATCATCATTTTTGGAAATATTATGTCTAGTAGACATAGGTGTTCCAACTGGTCTTGAATCTTCCATTCCAAATCTCTTTAGTATCTTCTTGATATATTTGGATTTAGTAATGTAGATATCATCTTTCTTCTAATGGATCTATAATCCAACAAATTTTTTTATCTCTCCAAACATGGACATCTCAAATTCTTTACTCATCTCTTCTAAAAATGCCTTGCCTAAATCATCATTTTCTATAAATAAGGTGCCATCCACAAATATTTTAGCCAACACAATTTTCTTGTCTAGTCCTTCTTTGATGTACAGGCTGCTATTATCATTTGTTCTTTAAAAACCAATATTTACCAAGTAGTTATGAAGTCTTTCATACCAAGCTTTGGGAGCTTGCTTGAGACCATACAATGCTTTGTGTAATTTTCATACCAAATCCTTTTTTCTAGGATCCAAAAAACCTTCAAGTTGTTCTATGTAAACTTCCTTTCCAGGAATTCCATTCAAGAATGCAGATTTTACATCCATTTGATAAACTTTAAATCCTTTATGTGGTGTGTATGCTAGTAAAGTTTCGAGAAAAAGTTTCACCATAATTAATACCTTCTTCTTGAGAATAGCCTTTACAAACTAACCTTGCTTTGTTTCTGGAAACTTCTCCATCTTCATTCAACTTATTTCTAAAAACCAATTTTGTGCCAATTACATTTTTATCCTTGGGTCTAGGAACAAGAGTCCAAGTCTTATTCCTCTCTATCTGTTCTATTTTTTCATTCATATATTTAATCCAACTTTCATTATCCAACACTTCTTTGACTGATCTAGTTTCAAATTCAACAAGCAACTTGTACCTTTTAATTTGTTTCTTGTCATTATTCCATCTGATTTGTCTCCAATGATTTGATCAGGTGCATGGTGCCTTTTGACATATCTTTCTAACACAAGTAATTTGGATTTAGAATTTTTTCTACTAACCTCTTCATGATATTCTATGTCAAGCTCAGGTCCCATTGTCTATGAATTAGGTCCATCAAACTTAGTTTACTCTAGAAACAACTTGGTAGCTTCTAATTACGACTTGGGTCCTTCAAACTGTGACTCGGGTTGCATTGGTTACAACTCAATAGCTTTTGGAGATTTTAGGGACCTAGAAGATGAGGCCTCCTAACTTCTAATTTTATTTGGAAATGTGTCAAGTTCATAGTAAATAAACCTTCAGTAATCCTCAGGTTCTTTGTTGCTTTCTTCTTCACTCTTTTTTGCAAACTCATTAATTCTCACATGTTCACTTTATATGATTTTATGTGTCCATAATATCAAACATTTGTATGCCTTACTTCTGTAGGAGTATCCTAGGAATATGCCTTCATCACCTTTGACATCAAATTTATCTTTCCTAGATTCCTTTAAGATATAACATTTTCTACCAAATATTTTCAAGTAACTTACATTAGGTTTGTAGCCATACCATAGTTCATAAGGAGTTTGACTTGAGTCTTTCTTCAACTATGCTCTATTTAAGGTATGCACTACAATACTAATTGCTTCCTTCCAGTATTTGATTGCAACATTCTTTTCTATCATCAATATTCTTGCACAATCCATAATGGATATGTTCCTTCTTTTAGCTATACCGTTCTATTGTGGTATACCAGGGGATGATACTTGTCTTTTAATTCCTCTTTCAATGCATAATTTATTGAACTCATTTGAAATGAATTCACCACCTTTGTCTAATCTCAAACATTTTAGCTTCTTTCCATTTTCTTTCTCTACTTTTGCTAGATACCACTTAAATTTTTGAAATGCTTCAGACTTTTCTTTTAGATACATTACAATCATCATTCTAGAATAATCATCAAAAAAAAGAATAAAGTACTTATCTCCATTGTAACTCTCTATTCGATTAGGTCCACAAAGGTCTGTATGAACCAACTCCAAGATTTCTTCCGAATGATAGTTCTTTCTTTTGAAACTAGTCTTTCCCATCTTTCCAATTTGATAGTTTTTGCTAAAACCCATATCTGGTTTCCTTAGACTAGGAATACCTCTTACTATTTTGTTCTTGCTTCTCTTGATTAGATTATCAAAGTTTACATGACATCACCTTTTATGCCATAACCAACTTTCTTCTACTTGAGCAATAAAATATGAAATTTCACTAAGATCTAGGTAGAATAGATTACCTTTTGTTTATTATCTAGACCAACGAGATTTCATTTTCTATTTAATAGTTTGGTCTTCCCATTCATGAATTCTACCTTGAATTCAATGTTATTCAACTGTGCGACATTCAGTAGATTATTCTTTAGTTCTTCAACCCAATAAGCATTATCACATCTAAATTCATTGGTTAGTGAGATACAACCTTTTCCCTTTATGCAATAAGGTTCATTGTTTTCAAATCTCACACTACCACCATCATAATGTTCCATGTGTTCAATTTTTTTTTTATCATCAGTCATATGATGTGAGCAACCACTATCAATAATCCATGTATCATTCTTCCTAACATGAGAGATAAGTGCCATTTTACCTCCTTCATCAATAAATTCATCTTTTACAACCATATATACTATTTCATCATCTTCAGTACTATCTAAATCTTTAGCTATAAAGAAATATTTATTACCTTTGTCCTTGCAATCCTTGAAATTCTTCAAATCCTTCTTACCTTTGTACTTGTTGTGATTCTCTTCATCTTTGTCTTCTTTATTTGGACATCTTGCAGCAATGTATCCAACTTATTCACAAGAAAAATAGATTAAAGGAATTTTACCTCTATATTTTCCTTTTCCTTTGGGATACTTTCTTGCAACTAATGCTTAAATGGCTTCAAGATCACTGTCAGAACTATCTTCCTCTTCATTTGCAGATTGTTGGCTTTTAGTCTTTTTATCTTTCTTCTTGAGTGATACCTTGGCTTCAAATGTAGACTCAAGATTACTATAACTAGGATTATAATTTATTATAGTTATCTGGTTCAAACAAGTCAATCTTCCAACTAGAGTATCTAAAATTATCTTGTTATTTGGATCACATCTCATCTCTTGAATAGCATACACTCTAATTGCATAGATAGGAAGAAGGATTCTAAGTATCCTACTTACCATTGTTACATCTTCAATTGTTCCTCCAAAGGCTTTGATAATAGTGACACTAGCTTTGGTTCTCTCAACATATTTTGCAAAGATTTCATCCTCTCTCATTTTCATTTGATCAAACTGGCCTCTCAAGCTTTCTACCTTGGCTCTTTTTACATTATCATCACCTCTATAAATATCCTTCTATTTGGTCCACATTTCATGAGTAGTAGCACATCCTTTGGCTTCATCAAATTCAACATAGTTAAGAGTTAATGCTATGTCAATCATCATGATATTATGATTTTTATTTTCAACAATATTTTCTATAGTCATTGTAGTAGTAGGAGCTTTATAAGAAATGTTTAAGTATTTCAAACTTGAACCACTGATGGTTTCTAGATGCAACTTCATAAGTTACTACCATGCTACAAAGTTGTCTCTATTCAACTTGGGAATCTCTCTTCTATCAGACATCCTGATCTTTAGCTTAAGTCCTTGAAATCTTCTCTACAGGAACCATGAAGCTCTGATACCAATTGTTGGAAATATAAGACAAGTAACTAAGAGGGGAGTGGTGAGTTAGTTACCACAAAAATAAATCCTAGATCCCTTAGATTTCAATCCAAATCAAAACTCTAATTAAACTATATTCTGCTATAACTCAACAAATACACATGCACTTGGTTTACACTAGAAAATGTTGTAACTCGGTAAACACTGAAATAACTTGGCAACTGCTTGACATGAAAATCCTAAGATATTATCTATGATTATCATTATTCAACTTAGTTTCAAACACATAAAAGAAATAGCATGAACACAATTGACACCAAGATTTAATGTGGAAACCCAATTTGGGAAAAACCACCAATTGCAACTAGTTACTAATTTCACTTTTATGAAGTGAGCCCTATTAGGAGCCAAACTTGTTAAAGGCTACAAAACACATTGTTAGGTGTGACCTTGTTAGAGGATTTTATCACCCTGTTAGGAGTGGTCTTGGTAGAGGCCTTTAAGACACTTCAAATAGAAATGCCACCTTGTTAGAGGATTTACAAATAACCATTAAGCCAACTTTGTTAAGAGATTTAGATCACTGCTACAATGATTAGAAAGTAACAATGAGATGACCTAATTTCTGATGCAACTAAATTGCTAATTATAGATCTCAATTTTGGCTTGTATAATTGTTCCTTCTTGATCGAATGTATCATTGCAACTCAACAAGGATATTCTATTTATTCTTCTAATTCACTTCCTCTAAGCATCTTCAAATCTTCTATCATATTTCACACATTCAATTCTCAACTTGACCTTATATACATATCTTACACATTGTCAAGTCAGATTGAATACAACTAATACTTAATATTGATCTCCTTAGTTAGCTAGAGCCAACAATCAAATCAATTGAGCTCAATATGCCAAAACAAGAAAATCTTTCATTAGTTGACCCTTCTCAGTAGATTCTAACTCAGAGATGATTTTTCTATGTTATCCAAGTGAACTCGATTAACACTGCATATTCACAAAGTTCCTTTGGTAACCAAGTGAGCTTGGTTAACATTGGTTCCATTTTATATTTCCTTAATTAACTAAGCGAGCCTTTTTAATACTCAACTTCTGCAAACTTTCTTTTGACACCTAAGTGAACTTGGTAGACATTTTCTTCTGAACTTGGCAAACTCTCAAATTCTTGGTAGATACAGGAAACTATCTTTATTGCTCTAGTGAGCTCGATATACACTGACTAGAAATGATATGGCATTTTGTGTAACATCAAAGATAATACACAATTATTCAATTTTTTTCAAGATAGCTACTAGATCAATAAGAAAGATATGAGTTCTTAGTAGATGTGGTGGTTCAACTTTCATTTACTCAACCAAAATCCCATATCGCTTTCCTTTTATACACTCTCGACTCCCCTTGGTATGATTCCATTTCCACCAATCTACGCGATAACATTATGCCTTCTAACTTATCCCAAAACTAAAAATAAAACTTTATCTAGCAAACCTCATGTTACACATTGGTGGTTGATACATTGCATAGGAAAGGTCTAGATGGAACTTTATTTAGATGTCTAGAAACTAATGAGTCTAAGATTTCTATACAAAAGCTTCATGCTGGTATTTGTGGGTCACATTCCAATGGTTTTACCCTAGCCAAGAAATTCCTTAGAATGGGGTATTTCTAGCTCATAATGGAAAAATATTCTATCAAATATGTCAAGCCTTGTAAGAAGTGTCAGATCCACGACAACCTCATTCATGTTCCAATCTAGGAACTCAACCCATTGGCCACACGATGACTATTTTATCAATAGGGTTTTGAATTGATTGGTGTAATTCACCCACCTTCCTCTAGTGGACACAAATAGATTATTACATTGAACAAATACTCCACTGACAAACAAATCTCCTCATTTATCCTTAACCATATCATTTGTTGGTTCATCATAACTCATACCATCTTAATGGATAATGCCTTATACTTTAAAAACCAAATAGTTGATGAGGAATGTGAAAATTTTCACATCATCCACCATTCATTGTTAATTTAATATCCCCAAGGAAATGGCCACACATAGGCCACCAATAAAAAAGTCATTAAAATCCTCAAGAGAACTGTCAATGATAGTAGTAGGGATTGACATTTATAGTTAAATCCTACTCTATGGTCATATAGAACAAGTGTTTCAATGCCTATAGGTGCAACACTTTTCTCTTTGGTCCACAAAAGTGAAGAAATTCTCCCTTTAAAGATTGAAATCCCATCTTTGAGAGTCCACCTCTACGATGTCATGTCAGATGAGGACTATAGAGTGGCTTGGTTGGAACAACTAGAATTCCTAGAATAACATCAATACACATTACACAAACATCTTAAAGTGTATCAAAAAATACTCTCTAGATATGACAACAAGAAGGTTAAGCCTTGTGTTTTCCATAATGGAGATTTAGTCCTCCAAGAAAACCCCAAAAATTAGGCAATGAGAGAAAATAAATGAAAGTGGGAAGCCAATTAGATTGGACCTTATATCATCACAAAATCTTTTGGGACAAGAACCTACAAGCTCTTTGATTGTGATGGAGAAGAACTAGCAAAAACAATCAACAATATTCATCTCAAATAGTTTTATGTTTAAAGCCTTGAAGAACTACCTCATATTTGAAATATCAATAAAATCCAAAAAACTAGAAAACATTTTGAAAAAGAAAAAGAAAAAGAAAAAGAAAAAGAAAAAGAAAAACAATTGGTATAAAAGGAATGAGAGATACCACTTTTGGCATAATAGGAGTAAGAGATAACATCTTTTGACTTTCCTAAACTATAGAGTCCCTCAATGTGAAAATACAACAAGACTTGGCTATGCCAAATTTTTCTTGTTTGTGGCCTTTTCATTTCATATCTCCACACTACTTGGCACAATTGAGCCAAGTTTACACACACCAAATTGAGAAACACTTGTGGGTTACATTTTAGTGGTTTCTTGGCCTTAAACAATTCACAATAGAGATAACCAACACAAACAAAAACAAAGGGGAGACAAGAAACTCAAAAGAAACATGGAGTTTGATTATGTTCTAACATATCACAGACATGAATTACAAGAAAATCAGTGCACATCTCAAATATGTATTGCTACCAATATTTCCCAATCTCCTTTTTAGCCCTCATGAATTCTATTTATAGTCCCAAACATCCATTATTCCAAATATAGCTCTTGGAGCTCCCTTTTAGCCTTCACAACCCACTTTTGGTCTCCTTAACTCTTTATGTGCTCTAAAATGGCTCTAATGATCTCCATATGCCAAAAAATCTCACGTTTATCCTTCTTTTACTACCACTAGATCAAAAATCATCAAAAATAGTCAATTTTTTTCAAAAATGATAAAAAATAGTAAAAAAATCTCCAAAATCATCAAAAAATCAACAAACAATTCACAAAAATAAAATATAAAATCAAACAAGAAATCAAAAACATGCAAGCAATATTATCTTAAATTTGACATAAATTATTTTTTATATTTTTCAATCTGATGATCCATTGATTTCATGTCGAGTTGGTGTCTGCCTATAATTGCTGCTCCTTTGGGACAAGTTTGCATACGTCAACCAGTTTTATATGAAATCAATGGTGAGTTCCCCTAAATTGAAAAATATTTAAATATTATATGGTATAATCCTTGCCGTCTTCCAGTAAAGACAATAAATGATTTCATCAATTAATTAAGAAGCAACATTGTTATGTATTGAAACATATGTTGTAATACCCTAACCATCACAAAAACCATATAACCATAATCCATACATAATAAGAGATTATAAGCCTGAACAATTTTTATTTATTTATTTAAAACTCCAGTACAAAATTATCCTTTATACAATAGTTACAGTAAAGTACTCATAATCAGCAATGTAACATTTCACAATATTACAACAAAGTATATAACATATTTATACTCTTTTATTAGAAGTACAACTTTAAATACATTTGAATTAATACTGAATTCTAAATATAAATAGTCATTTCTTCTAGATCCATAACCAACCCTTTCTCGATCCTGAAAACCAAAACAACACAACCACAACACACCAAATAGGGCTTAGTAACACTAATTAAATCGATAAAACCTCCAGAAAACTTGCACATTAGATTTTATAACAAAACTATATTCATTTAAACCAGATAACAGATGCACTAAAAATATAATTTTTCTAACCAAATTCAATTATAAAGCAAGTAAAAAATTTCTTACACATAGATATGCAGAAATAAACTCACACAGAATATGCCAAGGTAATGATCCAGTAGTCCATGGGTGTCAACATAAGAATCTATGTTTAGCCACTCATAGAACTCAATATGTCAGGTGCAACCATATTGTTCTTATCTTTTTATATGATTCCCAACCCATGAAATTTTAAATATTACCACTTGATTAACTAACTGTCATAAACTTTTTCGTAAGGATCTAGACTAGTGTCGGAGGGCATCCGGCAACATATTTCTATCACCACAAGTTACTCGCTTTATGACAGCCACCCAATCTAAAGGATTACACTTGCATAATCTAACATACACATAATTGGAAGAAAACATAGATTAATTTTCCAATTCCAACTAATACATTTATTTCATTTGCTTCAATTTAACAATTGAGTCAGCAATAGAAATATCATATGAAACCAAGTGAAACCATTTTGTATCCTTTCATATACTTCACAATTCATATTACCAAAATGACCCTTTTAATTTTCACAAGCAACCAAGCCTTTCAAACTACAAATCAAGGATATTCTAATTAAATAGTAAGAAACTGACTTTTCCAAGATTCACTAAATATAAATTTCATTTTAAAATACCAATAATAAAACTATCCACATATACTATTACTAACACACACCAGAATGTAAACATTAATCAATTTCCATTTCTGAAACAAGTAATCACAATAATCTCAAAATTACATACCTATGATAATTCTAACAATTCAATTTGTAAGGAAATACATATATGTTGATACATATAAATAAATACTTACACACAGATATATATATATATATATACATGACATTATTTATATATATACATATACGCACTCACTTACATATACCAAAACATATATAAAACCTTAATAATTTAAAGTCAGAATCAAAATAGATGCATAATCTTTTCCATTATTAGTTTTATAATTTGCTGTTACCAAATAATTACAAAATCTAATTTCAATAAAAAAAAACAACACCTTACTGTTTAAAATTGTGACCCACATAGTGCCCCTAATTCCAATTTAACAACATGCCTCTTCCATCCCAAATATCAGCATATCTAAGGTTTACAAATATCGAATAAAACTTTATGCTATTATTTTTGAACTCAAAACATCAAACACTTTCAAAAAAACATCGACTCTTATAACTATAAGAATAAAAAGCAATCCTCAAATTTTTAACACATCGAAAACCTGTTAGGAACAAAGACACATCTCTTCCTATTCATTGAAGACTGGTTGTGCACTACAAAATTCAAAACCCCATTATCATGCTAATGATCGACACCAATCTTTTGCACACGGTTACACATGTTTTGTTTGACTTAATGACTATGTCTTGGTTCACAAGCATAGCTCAGTAAAATTATTGTTGAATACATAATGTTTATTAAACATCTTGTCCATAACCCTCCACCATAACTGAAAACAAAACCAAACCCAAACTCAGGTTGGAGTCTTTAGTCATGTCTCAAATATCTCTGCGAACTCGTGGCCGTGGCCGAGTCAAACAAACTTGTGAACTTGAGAAATGGGTTCTCTCAGAACTTAGCTCTAAGGAATCCATATTGCCTCAAGTTTTACACATGTACATACATGTTCACTGCTTCAAGTATATGCTTCTCACCGATTCAACTTGGAGGAGAATGCATGGTTGGGCAGAACCCAAATACTTAAATAACAAACCCAAATTAATATCTCCCTACTAGACATGCAAGTATGGGTTTATGCAAAGTTTAGAAACATACAATGCCAAATCCAACTTATATCCATGCTTGGATGTCTATAGACAATAATCAACATTGATAACCATTTGCAAATATGCTAATCAAATTAACAATGCAATAATAAATTGAGAGAGAGAGAGAGAGAGAGAGAGAGAGAGAGAGAGAGAGAGAGAGAGTAGGGTGAGAAATTGCCCCTAAATATTTATCATAAACCCAATTGCAACACACAACATAAAGTATTTCATTCACACACCCGATTCTGGGTTTTTCCACATAACAAATTTTGACATTCAATATTCACAAATCTAAATGAAACATAATAATGGCTATAGAAAAGAGTTAAGGAAAAGCCCCCTACCTGTGAAAGTGTAGAATGATGCTCAAGAAATGTTGCCCAAAGAGTCCTCTAACTCAAGCTTGCAACCCAAGTTCCCAAATGTTCGATGCCATTTTTTTTCAGAGATACCACGAAATCTTTTCTCAATACCAAAAACTGAGAAATACAACCATGCAATGACAGAAGAATGAGGAATATGAATTTGTGAGAGTTTATAGAGCTGGAGTGAGTCAAAATCTCCTTCATGGCTAACCATTTCCAAAAATTTGCGCCGAGAAACCTGTTCAACAGAGGTTTCATGTTGCCTCTACTAGAATCCAACAACGACAGACTAATCAAATTACAACTATCTCCCAAAAAAACCAGTTTAGACATGCGAAGTGATGCTCATTACTGTGAGCTTATCCCAAAACCCCACTTCTTGAGCTTCCTTCAACACTTGGCAATATGAGTACGAGCTCGCTGCTCAATAAACCTGCCAGCATTAAAACCCACTAACTCGGCTGCCAATGCCCAGTCCAACATTACCAAATTCAAACTTTGCATTGATAAACTTAGGCTATGTTTCTAGTTTAGGTTTAGACATAGTTTAAACCATGCGATAGGTAAGTTTAGGCACTAACTTAGTTAACAATAGATATGTATTAATATTAACATCAATACTAGCTAACATTAATATTAACATTAACATATATATTAATGTTAACATTAATACTAGATACTATTAATTCCATTGACATAATAAATGTTGCTAATTGATAAGTATATATATATACTAATAAATAAACAACTACATATGCATATACGTATATAAATATAACTTATATATATATATACACATTTGTATATATATATATATATAATTATTTTATACTAATACACTTATATTTATATGTACATATATATATATATATATATATATATATATATATATATACTTAAATCCAGCAATAACAGATACAAGGTGCTGATAAAATTTAATGCCACCTCAATAAAAGTTTGAAAGTATGAATCAGACAAAAGTAAGTCTGAAACCATACTAACATTAATTCATTATTTAGAATTTCTTTCTTGAATTGAAATTGACACAGATAATAAAATTTTGCAAAAAACACAATACTGAAAGTATTAAAACATCTGTTCTGAGAATCAGATTTTAGTAACGTCTGAATTCTCATTATGATAAACATAATGATGCCAGAATCACAATAACTTCAAAAGTTAACAAATTATCTAGAAAAGTAAACTATCCTCAGAATCCAAGGTATCTGATGTAGAACTGTCAGGGCCATGACATATGTTAGGGCTTTGGAAAATTTGGCACAATGTAGATCATTGAAGCATACTTGCCTCTATCTCTCTTAAAACAATATCAAATGGGTTTTTCAACCTTATTTATGTTGTAGAGACCATGATTGATCCAACACCCTTCAACAAATATATCAATGCTATCCTAAAATGTCCTTATGATCTCATGACTCATCTTTACAATTTAAGGACACGTTGGTAATCCAAACACCATTTAGACTACCATAGATATCCATCACACTCTTTCATCACCACTAAACAGTGACATAGAATAAGTAAGCATATGTTTGAGAGACCACGACGACATCCCCCACCTTTTAGGGCCTTCAAACATCATTTTCAAGGCCTTGATAATGCCTTTTTAGGCCACTAAGTGCTATTTTAGGCCCCACATGCCTTTTTCAAGGCCCCATTTTGCCTTTTTAGGCCAAAACACCTTTTTCAAGGCCCTGTTTCACCTTTTCAGGCCCAAACACCTTTTTCAAGGTCCTATTTTGCCTTTTCAGGCCCAAATGCCTTTTTCAAACCTTGTTTTTCCTTTTTGGGACCAAACACCTTTTTTCAAGGTTGCTTTAGCACCTTTTTAGATCATCAAAGCCTCCTATATGCCCAAATTTTTTTTCATAGGCACTGTGAGTATTTGTCTTAGTATACACCTAGAGAAAAATCCTGACTTTGGCCCTAAGCTTATCTATAACAGCTATCAATACACAGAGAATTCTACACTTCCATTGCACTTGCAATTTGTGGTTTAGCACTTCGTACTTTATCCACCTTGTGCACTTCTACTCTCCAATGTTACACAAGTTTGTACTCATGTTTCATTGAGAGCCCACCTTGGCATTCGTTCATCAAACATAAGAGAAGGTCAATCTTCCTCTACCTATCCCATCACTCATGCTTTTATGGATATTGACAACCTTCCAATAATTTCCAAAAATTTCAAAAATATCAAAAAATTTCCAAAAAAATACCAAAAAATCCAAAAGATATCAACAAAATATCAAAAATAGAAATGACAATAAATATCTGACACTTGCAATCACATTTTTCATCAACATGAAATGTTGTTTGCCTAAAAAAAACATGTTTTAAAATTATATTACAACAACAAAAGCAATATTACATCCAATGTAACATCTAGTAGATCATAGGCTCAGTCTGGCAGAAAGAAGGATCCACAACCTAGAGAACTACAATCATAACCTTGTGAATCAGATGTTCTCTAACAACAACATCATCTCTCTTACGGGCCAGATGAAAGATAGAGAAATGCAGGATGATGAGGAAGGAAAAGATAGGGATGAAGCTAGAAGGGAGGATGACTCTGCAAAGGACAACACCATTCCTAATTAGGACCAAGGAAAGCAAAGGGCACAACAACTAGAAGCGAAGGAGAACCAACTAGCCTTCAAGGCTGCTCAAGTTATGCATGAGTTGGAGGGAAAGAGTGAGGAATAACTCTCACCTGTTCTTTTGTTCTTTGTCTTTTGGGTTTTGGTTTTTCATTAGGCCATGCTTTACTTGTCTTTTTTCCTAGTCTTTTCTCAGAACTCTACTTTGTGGCTGGCCTTTATGCTTATTATCAGCCTCTGAACTTATACTTTTTTGGCTGGGCTTTCACACTTATTATCAGCCTTATATGTTTTGACTATTGGGTTTCAAGATCCCTATAAAACCTATTTATCTAATCAAAAACATCTAGTAGATCACTTATTTTAGTCTCCCTTATGGAGGTGGTAGGTTAGGATTTCTAGCTGAGGGCATTTCCCTCAGCCCAGTCTTAGAAGATGAGGCCCCTAGTGTAGACCCCCCTTGCAACTAGTATCGAGAACCTCCCACTACATTGTTGCATGTTCAATAGTTGCGTAAATTGTCTATCCATGAATTGGGACTCCCTCTCTGCTCCAAGGAGATCAAATGATAATATAGCCCCATATAATAGGTGGCTTCTTAGTGTACTTTCAAAATCCTTTGTATATCCATGAACACATTATCCACGAGCTTATTTATTCTTGGCATCGTGATCACTCGTTGAGCCATGTCCTACTCTTGTTTCATCTATTCAGTCGTCATTCTCCAATGCTCCAGATCTACTTTCATCTCACTTAGCCACTACTACAACTACCTCACCTTTGACTCGCTAGCCACTAATCACTCTTGTAGCTATAATGACACGGTGTTCATTTTTGACACCACATCCCTTAAAGACTTCAACTACACCTACAGTAACACTAGTTCATTTTGTGCACTTTCCAAACCTTCTTGCACCATCCTCAATGACTCCTATAACCTTTGTACCCATTCTTGCTCAGCCCAAATTCCCACATCATTTCCCTCCACTCATGACCATTCCACCTATAGTGTAGCTTCTAATGATCATGCTCACACTCTTTTTATATTCACGACCACTTGGAGCCATCTAGCTTTTATCTGCACTCCATCTTCATGAGATTTATCCATCAAACCCAACAAAAATGTAACTTCTTGTTCTGCATTTTCTACTTGGACTCTCTCTATGGTCAATATTTTTCATAAATCCTCCACTTTTCTTATTGCTTGTAATTCACCCTTTGCCTGGCTATGGCTCCACTACACTCAATATGTCCATATGCTCTTTCATTAACCTTTGTCCTAGGATTTTGATGTTAATCAACTGAATTTCTATGCTTGTCACCTCACCTAGACTAATATCCTTGGTTTCTCTCTAAGCTTTTTCTATAGTCTTCCCCAGAGATTCCATATCCTCCACCTGCATTGCTACTTCTGACACACTTTTTGTCACCCCAAGAGGACTATTTTTTGCCTGCATCATTGGATTGTCACCTAGTCTTTCCTACAATGCCTACTATACTGCACTCCCTGACAACATCATCAATGCTGACAAAGGAGTTTCTTCCACCCTAATTCTCAAACCCCTAGGTTCTTCTTGCACTAGCCCTACATGAATTGACTTTCCCTGCTCACAAACTAGTGCCCAGAGCTTAGGTTGATACACCAGTGAGTTTGACATATGCCAGATATGCTTTGCCTTTTTTCCTTGCCTCAACCATCATCCCTAGCCAACATCCCCCATCTCTTCTTCTTATTGTGATTGATCTAGTGAGCTTGACATGCTTTCAAACACACACTTAATTGGCCTCTCAAACAACTAAATAGCTACACTACCCATTCCTTTTCTATGCTTCCTTTTGTATGCACATTACTCATCTATTTATGGCCATCACTCACCATGCACTACAATTCACTAGCCTTTCCACATGTTCACTCTATGCAACCAGCCACACTAGTACCAAGTACACTTGCCATTCTGCTCTGGCATTACAACACCCTGATCCCCACCGACACATATCTTCCAATGCAATCATTGTGCATTTTGCTACACAAGAACCGATGACACATTCCATGACTTATTACCAAAATCTTACAACAACTTTATCCATAAAGAAGTGAAAAAAATTGACACTTATTACACACAACAGTTGGGACTACTAGTTTTCATTTATGGCTCTTCTACTATTATGAGCCTCTAGTACCTCGATGATGTATTTGACTAGAGTTACTGGGATAAAGCCATGATCTTTTATTTTTTTTGGTTTTCACTATTCTCATCCAATAATCCTTTGATTTTATGCATGATTGGTGTACACTTGTAAGTGCCTCCTCTCATTTGGAAGGCCATGTATACCTTGACCAATTTTTTATGACATCTCAGGTGAGGTTCTTCATTTGACATATGTCTATTTGCATGTTTGTTTTCATTTACTGCAACAATAACTTGTGTTCTTAATGATTATCATGCCCTACATGTACATTATTTGTTTTTGGGTCATAATTCTTGGTGTGATAGTGTATTCATATTACCATAGCTGAGCTAGTGGTGGTTATACTATGTCAATTTTTATTTAGGAGCTTAATGCTAACATTTAATTTGTATCTCTATACAAAATGGGATAGTTAGCTAGATCCATCTAGTGTGCATTTCATCTTGGGTACCTTAAAAACAAATGGTTTGAAGGTAATCAAGGAATACATAAGAATTCCTACACAACATCATTTGATAAATTAGTAACAAAACTAAGATATGGCTATTAAATGGCATGCAACAACATCAACATCACCATGATCTTTTAACACCCAAGTATTGTGGACTTTGTTTCATCACAACACCACCACCATTCATCACACTTCATTATCCTATAATATCTATTCCACCTATTGCATTGCGTGACCCTTGAATGCCACAAGTTTTGGTCACTATTTCCCTCATTACCTTGCACCTTTCATATCATCTATTGCATTATTAACCTTCGAATCTCAAAAGTTCCAGTCACTATTTCCTTATCTCACACTTCTTTTTCTACCATTATCAATCATGTTCTATGCATTCCCTATTACATTCTCATGTCATCTATTCATTATACATCATTTGCATTTCATATTCACTCTTATTTATTTTTATACCATCTTCATTTTTATTTCTTTGTATACCATTTCATATTCATTTCATTAGTTCATTTTCATTTTCCATTTTCATTATTTTTTCTTTCTTTTTTATTTGCTCGTCATTTCATTTCATTATTGTCATCTCATTTTCTCTCACTGACCCATCTTATTGCATTACATTTTTATTTTTATTTTCATTTTCATTTTTATTCTCATGTTTATTATTGTTTTGCTAATTCATTCTTCCTCACATATTCATTTTCCATCATAATCATCTTTTAGCACATATTTTTATTAAATTCACCCATTTCATTCATTTTGGTCACCATTTTTAGTTTATGTTATTTTCATATCATCTTTTTATTAAAATGCTTTCATTACCATCTATTCCATTATCCTATTTTTCATGTTATTTCATTACACCATATTTTATTCATACATTTCATTTATACACTTCATTTCTATATTCATTACACATATATCATGTCATTACATTAAGAATCTATCCACTACATTAATCATACACAAATCCATTAATCATCCACATTACATCAACATCTATGACTATCATATAAATAAAATCACAAAATCACATACATCCATCCATGACATCAGATATATAAAGTCCTGATACAAAAAGTGTGAAAGTCTAAATATCAAAAAGCTCGAATAAATCATACATCAAAAAGATTTAATAATTGTACATAAAAAAGCTTGACTAATCGTACATCAAAAAGATCAAATGATCATATCCCAAAAGGTCATCATCATAAATGATACACATGATAAGCCAATAATATGCAATACAACATGATACACAGAATCACTCTTGTGTCTCATCACCTACATCATCTATGTGTGTTTGATTGGGCATTGTCTAATCACTCCAGGAACTCATCCCATCTTGTCGAGTCTAATCTACTGGATCCATAGCATGTGTCCCAGGAATAGCTGAGGCCACCTAACTAGTAGTTGCCCCATCAATCTTTGAAAGTGGTGGAGTTGGAGGTTACCTTAGTGCCATCAAGGCTATAAATGCTTGCATTGTACTAGTCAACTGGATAATTTGTGTCCCCATCAATCTAACATGTGTCTCCATGGCATTCATATAAGTCTCAATATCTACTAGCCCATCCAATCTCCCTTTTGATGGCACTAGCACTATAAAAACTTGTGGCTGCCCCTATGGCTATGAGCTACATGCTCCTATGATAGGAACCTATATACATGGCCTTTGTCTCTTGACAAACTAAACATCATCTGATAACATGGCCTTGGTGTGAGCTACCCTACCTGTACCCAAATTAGCCATCCTCCTACTCAACCCTACACCACTACTTGTGCTAGCTCTCATCACTTCCCTACCTCACCATTAGACCTTTATGGGTTTATCTTCTTTGACATCCCCTAGCCTTTGCATTAGGCCCTATACAAGAATCCTTCACTATGGCAACACTACTACCCTATCTTGGCCCCCATACCTTCACCATACTCTAGCTCTACCTTTGGCTCTACCTCCAGCTTGGCCTCTAACCCTATCCCTCCCTCATCCACCATTATCTATCATCATCCTCTCCCCCACTGGACTCCTCCTCTATCCTAATCAGCTTTGCTAGATCTATGTACCTCAGAAAGAGATTCTCTCTAAATTGCAAAGCATAATCTCCCTCCATCGTTGCATCTTCCTCCCCATCCCTCAAAGCCCATACCTATGGAGTCTTTATCATCTACATAAATGCCTCTCGGTAGGCCTCATACTCCAATGTCAAACCCCATATGGGTCTCTCTTCCTAAACTTTAGCATAATGTACCACCCCTTGGGGCATCCCCTATTGATGACCGAATTGTTGGACTACTCGCCTAAATAAGTATCTCTCAAACACTTCTAGGATCTGACTTAGAAAGTATTTAGGAGAAAAGAAATTGACCATCTCATCATCATCCTCTTCCCATGGCTCTATAAATCTATATGGTCTCTACATGACCTCATCAAGGTTATCCAACATACTCCTCTAGTACTTTGTCTTGCCCAAATGGGGCTAGATGATCACACCTAAATATACATAAATGTATGACATATCCTATGGTTATTGACACACACATATTGATTGGGTAATGGGAAGATGCTCCCATGTCCATATCTTTAATATGTAAATCATGATAGTGAAGCTTCCCCCAAATACACCACCCAATGTAAATCATGATACACTTGGGCTAATATGTAGCTTCCCCATGAAAATATCCATAGTCGGTTGATCATATCCTGAATAATATGACCCCATCCAATAGGACATCTACACCCTTTCCTATCTAACAATAGAAACCCTCATATCAATTTGGCTAATACCACATGCAATGACTCATAGTGTAACAAATGTAACCATGACACACTATCATACCCAATGTTGTCATTCCCAAATACATCTCTAAATACTATCCCATCATCATTCTAATCATAATAGACAAGATCCCCCATAGTAGGGATCTTGAGAATCCTACATACATCTTTTGGAGTAATCATCATCTCTCTTAGGGCCTTGTGAAAGGTGTTTTGGTCTGAGTTCCACTACTCAACCACATCTGTCAATAATCCTTTGTTCACTCAGAACTAAGGCATCTGCAGAAGGTATGCGAAGCCACATCTATAAATCACTTGCCACTCAACTAAAAACAATCTACCTATCGACTCCAATAGCCATAGGTATAATCCCCAAACCATGAGATTTTATGCACCTACCTATTTCACCAAACAACCAAACAATGACATTGATTTTTCATCACAACTGATTATCCTAAATCAATAAATCACTTGCCACTCAACTACAAACAATCTACCTATCGACTCCAATGGCCACGGGTATAATCCCCAAACCATGAGCTTTCACCCATCTACCTATTTCACCAAACAACCAAACAATGACATTGATTTTTCATCACAAGTGATTATCCTACATCAATAAAAAATAGACACCTAACTATCTAGTTAATGGTTCTATCTTGAACCTATTATCTATGCCACTCTATATCTTGAGATGGACATGTTAGTTTTCCCTACTTTGTATCTTGAGGGGGGCACTTTTTCCATCAATCCAATATCATCTAATTGATTCTACACATTACTTTGTTACTACACATTCCCTATTATTTGACTCATATGTGAACTAGTCCCTAAAGTGACTCCAAGTTCATTAATTTCACATCAAGATTCTATCTTATACCCTATGCAATGATTGCAATGATACACACATTTGACTATACCTATCAAGACATTCTACTATCGGCTAACCCTTAAACTAGCCATATGCACTATCCAAGACAAAAGATGTGTTAGAGGAATTCTATGTGCTATTTTATTCATGATTTGTGCTACTATACCAAACATATGTGCTCCAAAAATCAAATAAACTATTATATTGATCACATGCATTATTTCCTACCACAAGTGTGCCACAACAACTATAAGTGCTACTGCTAATAGTATATGTGCTATTAAATAGATCAAATATACTATAGCATGCAAATGCACTACTTCATTCCTTGTATGCACTATACAATTAAATAAATGCACTACAAAAGATAAAAGCACTTGGAAAACTAGCATATGCGCTACAACAACTACATCTAACTTGACATTTATCATTATATATCAACAAACCCTAACTATTGGATGCGCTATTTTACTAGGAATATGCACTAAAATGAATCTAATATGCACTAAAATACTTGAATGTGCTACACCATCATCCATAGGCACTACGGCTCTATGATATGCACTATTTGAAAAACTTATGCTTCCTATAAATGTGCTATTCTAGCCTGTGGATGCACTATCCTATGTCATGAATGCACTAAAATAAACTTTGAATGCACACAAATTTTGGCTTTAAGCATTTATGGAGCAAATTTGACCAAACATTCTAAAATTTCATGCAAAAACTCAATTTTTGTAAAATTACAAAGGATCTCGATGACTTACTGGGGCACCATAGTCAGCTGGACACTCATATCTATGACCCCTCTCAAATCTATTGTCTCACAATGGGACAACCATCCTCGCTGGCTCATAGCTCCAAGACACAAAAAGTAAAAGGGGGAGTGTAAAATAAAATGGGTAAAAGGTCTTTTGACATATTTAACTCTCCCTTGGGGCATGTTATGACATTTTTCACTATTTTACATCCAAATTATTACCTTTTGACCCATTTCGTTCAACCAGGGTATTATTCTATTTCAACTCAAACATTTTTGTCAACCCCAGTCTCCTATCAAACTTAATCATCAACATTTTTTAGAAATCAAATTGGAATCTCCCATATTGCCAATCATTTCTTTCCAATTTAATTTCTGAGGGAGAATGATAATCTACATCAAATCGAGTCATCATAATGCTCCAAAAAAAAAATACTACCCCAACCAATTTCAACTACAATTAAATAAAATTGGGGCATCCAAGCAAGCTATCCTAAATGAAGGATTTTAAACATCACAATATCAAATCATACATCAAAACATCAACAATCAAACATCAAATTATCAACAATCAGGCATCATATTAACCTCAAATCAGCAAAACATCATCGATCATACACACAAACATCAAAATTGGCTAAAAATTAGAAAATCAAGACAATCTTTGAACCAATATGCTTCACATATTAGCTCAAAGAGGGGCATTTGTAGACACTTTAAAATTGGCAAGACCTAAAAAAACTAGAATTTTGATCAAACAATAAAAATTAAGGACAAAATCAGATAACGGAGGAAAAGAACACACTTTCAAATCAATAGTAACATCAAGTCATTCAAGTGATTAAATCAATCAATCACCTATCAAATCTAAAAGGACCAAAATCAATTTAAAAAGCGAAAAAAAATTCATAAAATCATAAAATGAAATAAAAAAAGGAAAAACATAAAGGAAAAAGTTGAAATTAAATGCAACATTTTAATAAATCAATAAAAGCCATTTATCCTCTCAAAAGTGAAAATCCTCCTTTTTGAAATTAAAATAATTGAAAATTCTTCATTTATCCTCACAAACTAAGTCTGTTGGACTTTTCCTCTTTGTTCCTTATGATATATTTCTAATTCACCATTACCCTCTAGTGAAAAGTAAAATCTTGATCCTTACCCCCAACCCCCTCCTAAAATCCTATAAATAGGAGGAAAAATCAAGAGCAAAAAGACCTAAGTTTTATGCATCTACACTATAGGCATATCTGAAGCTATCATTCATATAGCATTGTTATTATAGAAAATTAATGTTATTTTAGTGTCATTTTAGCACCATTCTAGCATTTATCTAGCATCATTTAACATTGTTTAGTCTTATGCATGAACACATTCTATCATTTTAATGTTATTATCTTCATATAATCTGCATTTTCATATAGATCTTGCATAGACTTTTGTAGATCTGCATTTATAGCATACTCCCATTCTAGAACCATCACTAAGATGCTAGTTTGAGACCAAATTTAGCCATTGTAGTTAGGGAAACATGAGATTTTCATGGAGTCTTTGTTTAACAATGATTTCTTGTGTCTATATTAGTTCATTGTTATTTTGATTTCACTTTGCACTAAGGTAAAATGAATACATGATTCCACCATGTATAGTTGGTATGCAAAGGATATTCACAAAAAGAAGGTACAGATTATGAAGAGACACTTTCCCTTCTTGCCATAATGGAAGCAATAAGAATGTTCTTGGCTTATGAAGCAAGTAAGAAGTTTAAAGTGTATCAAATGGATTTAAAGTTAACATTTCTGAATGGATATCTTAAAGAAGAAGTCTTACATTGAGTAGCTTGAAGGATTTACTTTGATAGAAGAAAAGGACAAGTTATACAAATTGAAGAAAACATTGTATGGTATAAAGCAAGCACCTAGAAGCCAGTATACAAGGTTGGACAAATATTTGGCAAAATTGGGATTTGCTAAAGGTACAAAATATAGTATCTAATATTTTAGATAAATTGGGAACAAAGAGTTGATCATTGTAATATATGTTAAAGACATAATGTTTGGAGGTAATGATGAAGCAAGTGATAAATTTGATGATGAAATGAAGAGTGAGTTTGAGATGAAGTTTTTCTTGGGTTTACAAATTGTACAAAACTAATGATGGTATTTTCTTGTCACAAGCTAAGTTTTTGAAAGATTTATTAAAAAGATTTGTCTTAGAAAGTTGTAAGCCTATTTCTACACCTATGAGAACTGGTAAGAAGTTATCTAGCAAAGATGAGACACCTACATTTGAGAAGAAGAAGTATAGATCTATGATTAGAGGTTTGTAATATCTAACTCACACCACACTAGATATAGAAAATACAGTTGGGATAGTAGCAAGATTTCAAGCTAGTCCTAAGGAATCACATTATACAACTATAAAGAGAATATTTAGATATCTAAAGGGTACACCAATTTTAGATTATGTTAAGATAGATCAAGTGGTTTCACTTTGTGTTCTTATACTGATGTAGATTGGACAAGTAGTATGGAGTAAAGAAAAAGCACTAGGGGTGGAGCATTTTTCCTTGGAGGAATATTGGTTTCTTGGATAAGTGTGGAAGATTGTATTTCATAGAGCACAACCAAAGCAAAGTATGTAGTAGAAATAAATAATTATAATCAGATCATGTAGATGAAGAAGATGCTAAAGGACATTGGGATAGAGTCTTTAGAACCCTTGTCATACATTTTGATAACACAAGTATAGTGAGTATGTCTAAGAATCCTATGTTGCATTCTATGAATAAGCATATATCTATTAAGTATCATGTTTTTAGAGAGAAATTTGTAGAGAAATAGATTACATTGGAGTATGTAAGCACAAAAGAAAAGAGTGCAAATATCTTTACAAAGATTTTTCCTTAAGATACATTTGAGTATTTGTGAGGTGTGCTTGGGGTTATGCCCCTACCTACTTCTAGGTAGATGATGTAGAGATTTCATTATTCGAGTGGTACAAAGCATTATTATTTGACTAGACTAAATATTGATGCTTCCTCTATGGGGGAGTATTTGTGATGAGAAGGGTCATCAAGGAATCTTGATAGTTGGTCTAGAATAGTGTCTTAGGAAACTTGAGATTATTGAAGACTTTGAGTAGATTATTGACATAATGAAACCTTTTTCATTGATGTCAATGGGGGAGAGATTGCATGAAAAACATCCTCTAAGCATAATGGGGGAGAAAGAGTGCATGAATGCATCTTCTAGTAATATGTGGGAGATGTATGTATGGGGGAGAAATGTTTTTTTTTAAAGAGGGGTAAATGCTTTGACCTGGAGCTATGAACCAGTGAGGCCACAAACGAGGGACCTCATCCCCATTAGATTTGAACCTTGATGGAAAGGATAAAAACTCAACAACTTAACCATCACAACATGCCACTATTGGTAATGGGGGAGAAATGTTATAATGGGGGATAGTGATTGATTATTGTGAATAACTCATCCATGTAAGTTGTTGCTGAGAGTTAGAGTGTGAACAACGAATGTCAATCATATGAAAGAGGAAGGACAAACATAGAAGTGTTCTTATGAGTCTCAGATTTGATTGATGAAGAAGATTTAAAAAGAAAAGAAAAATAACAACATAATTTGATTTGTTATTCTTGGAACTTAAATTTTTTTCATCTATGTTGCCATCAATGCCAAAAGAGAATATTTTTAGCATGAATTCTAATGGTATTCCTTTGGGGGAGTATCCTAAGCATTACTAGAACACTTGGGAGATTTTTATCATGATTGACATGTTACATTCATGACTGTTTTTGTCATTGATGTCAAAATAGCATTATTCTTGTGAAGACTAGCAAAGTGGTAGATAGAGAATGAGGTTGTACATATTGTGTATTGATGATTGGGTCATGTGTAGTTAAGGATGTGCTATACATTGTATCCTAAGGACATGGATAATTGTGCATATAGAGAGTCAAAGGCATGCAAAAGATATGATTGATTTATAGAAGACTGTAAGAAGACAAAGTACCTAATAAGTAGTTTCTAATGATTAATTTGTATCTCTTTACTGAGATTAAATCATGATAAGTGTAGTTAGATAATGATTTAGACAACCCACTGTTGACTTTAGTGAGTGTGCAAGTTCTAAGGTCATACGTGTGAAAATTTTTAAATATTGTGAACCAACAATGATTTATAACTACAAAGAGATGTAAAGTTTTGTAATATATTAATGAGGCCCTATTATAATTAATTGGGAAAGCCTCAAGGATGACTCAAAAAATAATTCAGAGGATATGGTATAAAGGAAAGTCATTTTCCTTGATGTGTATATGCATTCAAGAGTGATATTTGAAGTATCTTGTAAATATGAGTAAGTGATCCAAGGGATTATTAGATGCAAAGTTGGTGATATGGTATCAATATCAGAAGAGGAGAAGTCTAGTTAGAGGATAGGGAAGAAGCTATACATTTCTATTATTATACAAGGAATAATACAAAGATCAATTGGACAATGAGTTTAGTGGTCTTGCCCCTGAAGCTATTTGGATAGTGGGTCCATTTGCGTTCTTCAACTCCTATTGTCTTGGAATCTCTTAATAGGGATTCAAAGTCTGCTAACAAGGATTGATATGTACTAAATGCATTTTATTGGCTCCTAAAAAAGTCCATCCTCTAATAAGAAACTTTTATATTAGTACATCATTTTGTGGGTACCATCCCCACCAGGGTTTTCCCTCTGATCAAGGGTTTCCCTAGTTAACATATCTCTTGTTATTGTGTATGAGTATCTTTGTTCACATGTTTAAGGATTACTAAGGTTGATAGATATTTCAATAGTTTTATAACTGATTCACCCCCTCTCTCAGTTAACTTGGTGGACTTTACTTTCTAATAGTGCTTGTATTTATTATTACAAACCCTACGACATGTGTACTAAATGTCATATCTATTTGTGCTTTATCATATTAGTTGTACTTATATATTTTATTATGACATTATGTATCTATTATTTATTTATTTATGATTATGGACATTATAGAGAAGACTTAAACTATTCACAAAACCTCCAAAAATGCTACTAAACATTAAGGAACCCTTAAGGAATGGAATTTGTATTGTAATTACATATGTGTAATTGTGGCATTTTGTATATTGCTTCCACATTATTACATTGATGTTGCATAAAATTTAAAAAATAAGTTAACTTTGTAACATATTAGGTTTATTTCTTTTGGGTTCCTGACTGGGGCATTACATGAAAACTAACTTGGATTTTGCTACAATCACAACATTGACTCAATATGTAAATTGTAAAGTAAATTTTTTTTAGTTCCATGAAAAAGTGTAAAATTTGTAATAGGAGAACCAAAGGGATCTTACCCTACATTGAGAGGATGTTTGGGCTAGGAGAAGTGGGGAGCAAGTGGGGAATAGCCCTCCCTAGTCTTAGCGACCATATGCAATTTTTTTTTTCTTTCTTTTGGGTGGGAAGTTACAAATCAATTTTACATCCTTCATTTACTTTTAATGTTGAGAAAATTTATATTAAAAAGAAAATGTTAAAAGAAACCATACCTTAGAAAATAAAATAAATGGATTTGAATAATTAAAAATATAATATAAATCAAAATTATTTATGTTTAAGAAGTTTATAGACATGTACATGCCCATGTACACACATATAGGTTTGAGTTAAAATTTTTTTAATAGGTTTTGAGTTAAAATAATTGTACATTCTATTGTTCCACTTCCATCTATATAAGGATAGTTAAATAAACATGGGTGGTAGAAGAAAAGTTCATGCAAAAGTACATTAAAATAATAAGATGAAGCAAGAAGGCATTGCTTAAGTGATGAGACATAAGCTATATTTAGGTGATAAAAAGGATAATGGTTATTTGTTTGATCAACACATTAGTGTGATCCAAGCATTTAGTTATAGTTTTGAACAAGAGAAAATACCACTTTATTATTATTATTTTGTTTGGGAAATTAAGTATAATAAATAGAAGAAATATCCAGATTTAGGTGTGGGAACCTATGAGGATTATAATATCTAGGAGCTCCCTGGTTGAGTTGACAATTTGTAGGAAGCCAAAGACTACACATAATTAGATAAAGTTCTACCTCTTTTAGGAGGTGGTTGGGAAGCATATGATTATGAGTTATGACTTTCATAAACATTTTCAAGAGGAGAACATAATTCTTGTGGGTAGGTAATAATAAGATTTTGGCAATTATACATTGATTAGAACCCTTGTGATCTACAATCACTTATAGATGTAATTTTTCAAGTGCAAGTTCATTGGCTTCAACATAAATTTGAATTAAAAATGAAACAAAGTATATCTTTGTATAAATAAGTGGATGACATTGAGCAAGAGTAATAGATTTCTTTGTATTTCCATAACCTTAAATAATATGTAACTCTAAAGCATGTTATATTTGGATAAGATTTGTAACCACTTAATATGATAATGTGGAATGAGAAATTCTTAGGTTTGTAAAGGATTGAAAAAGTAATAAATATAATTTTAAACTTCTTAAGATTTGGAACTAAAGCAAAAAAAAGTTCAATAGTCTATTATTGCCAAAATAATAGACATTGAGGATTGGTAACTTTTATTGTGTTGTTATGATAATAATAAAAAGACCTTGATAATATTTACACCAAAAAAACTAGGGAAGTTTCGGTTCAAGAAATTTTATGGTATTAATTTAGTAGAGAAGATTTTAGATGAAATTGATGATTTAGTTAAAATTGTGAAAAGATGTAGTGATAGTGTTCCAAAAATCCATGAGAAATTATTGTAATAGCTAAAAATATCCCTTTTAAGGCATATAATTTTTAAATGATTTTTAATGATGCTATTTTAAATCTCCTATTAGTTTCTTGACATTCTGACCTTTATTCTTTAGAGCTTATTGAGTGAATCTGAATCAATTATTGTCTGGTAAGTCTTAAAATCCTGATTAGACACCTTTAAATTATCTTTGGTTTTTGACCAAGAAAATAGATTCTTAATAAAATTGGGAAAATAGTTCAAGTATATTCTTGATTTCATTATAAAATATTTTAAAATATGAACACATGGATCCCTTGAAAGGGGATGATTTTGATAGGAAAGACCCAGGGATTATCAAATAAGTTGTTGATTAATATATAGCCCCTTGATATCTGCATAATTCATAGTTTGATGATACATTTCCCTATAAATAGTTTGGTTAACTATAAGAAGTGTATGGATCTTACCTTATAGGGTGGGCACTTAGTAGACATTCCAAGCCAAAATTTTTGAAGCCTTATCCCTGTAAAGGATTCTTTAATCCATTTTGAACACATAGTTAAACCTTGACATTAAATGAAAAGTAACTTATAGTTTATAGAGTCATGAGGATTTCTTCATAGTGAAATAATTTAATATTATAAGAAGAATAACATGGATATCCTTGAGTAGTTTCATAATATTCAAGTATTATCATGTGGAAGGAACTTAATATCATGAGTAGTAATCATGTGTGTGATCAAGTGTTTGGAGTGCACATTAAATTTTATTAATGATCTAACTGTCAAGTTTTCCTCAAATTCAAATATGCTAGTTGTCTACGAGGTGATTAGGCTTAAAAAGGAAAAGAGATGACAAGAAACCAAGAAAAAAAAACCTATGATCAAATTAATTTCCATTTGTAAGAGTTTGATATGCCAATCTTGGACAGAAATAATCTCCATAACATCATGATTTTTTACACTAAATACAAAACCATTAATCTTTGAAATACTTACTAGTTGTATGCTTGATTTTTTTTCGTTTATATTCTCTTCTTTCTTTAATAAAGAAGAAAACAAGTTATCTATGGAATGACCATTGACCATTATAGTTGTAGGATTAGATAGATAAATTCTATCAATTAGGTTTTGGGAGACATAATGAATGAATAATGGGTATCTTAAGCCTCCAACCAAGATTTGTGTGAGATCATACAAATAGATAGCCAAAGAATTGAAATACAAGAACATAAAGGGTAAGATCCAAAGGGTATCCTTCATAGACCTTAGAATCCAAAAGGAATTAGATTGTTTATAATGTCCACCCCCTTTCTATCATGGTAAATTATGTTGTCAAACTCTACGAGGTCCATTCCCATAAACACACACGCGCAAGCACGTGGGCGCGTGCACGTGCACACACACAAAATTACTTTTCATGCAAGTTTACAAGAACAAGAGATTGACTTCTCTAAATTGTCACAAAGAGTTTTCCCTATCATATTATCTCAATGGTAAGAGAGAGGAGATAACATACATGCCTAAATTGGAAAGAAAGATAGAGGAGTAATTCCTATTATTTTCCTTTTTGGCTGGCTTTTCGTTCTGGCTTTTGGCTATTTCATTTTGTCTTTTTGGTTTGGCCTTTTCTTTGGCCTTTGTTTATTTGGCTGGGCTTCTAACGCTTATTTTTTAGCTTGATTTTTATTAACTCTCGAGTTTTAGGATCCCTGTAAAACCTGTTTATCTAATAAAAAACATACATGCCTAAATTCTAACTTGAGCTATCATCTATCCTAAAATAATGGAAAATTGTTTGTTTGACTACCTTCTTTAAATTCATTAAGGTGATGTGAATTCATAAATCCTTGATTGATCATGCTTATATTTGTTGCATCTTTTTAATATTTTGAGTTGGTTGGATTTAGTTGTGATTGAAATCATGCAAGTCAACGTGGTATGGTGTTAGTAAAAGATTTATTAAAAGAATAATCTAAAATTATAATAAAGATCAAATAATTAAACCTTCTAAAATAATAGAATAATAATATATGATTATTTAATTTATAGATATTAATTATGTAACTATGTTTATTAAATAATTTAATTATAAAGTCTAAAAATATTAGTTAAATATTTAATTAATATTAAATCTAAAAATGAATATTACATATGCAAATTACTAATGTGCCACTTATAAATTATTTTTATTTTCAAAGTTGCATGTTTGAATTCATAATTTAGTTCTAATATTAAATTTAATTAAAATTTGAATTGTGCATTTTGATTGTAATTTTTTTTTTATAAAGTCAAAGTTGAACTTTAATTAAAAACCTAGTTGAGTAAATTAAATTGAGTTAAAAAATTATAATTAATCTTTTTGATTAATTCTAAGTTGATTTTATGTATATTTATAGGGTTCTTTGTCCATATCCTAGGTTTTGAAATTCTGTTTATATTTGTTGAGTTTTTCAGTTTAGGGGTTTAATGTTTATAGGTTGAAAGGACTTTTCGAGAACTTGGGAGACATGTTTATCAAGGCATACTAGCTTGTTAATTGAGGTAGGATTTTCAATCCTATATAATTTTAATCTTGTGTCTAGTATATGTGTAATTGTCGATGGTCTTCTTGTTGGATATTTTGAAAACTAGATTCTATTTGAGAGAAAATTGGTTGAGATAGTTGATTAGGGTTTTATCTTTGGTAGCTTGATGCTGCATGTGGAAAGACTCGTGTTAATAGAAATTTTGGTGAAGCCTAGGAATAACTTCAAGAAAATTATAACAAAAGAATTAGGGAAAAATATAATTTATTCAAGAAGAATTTTATTTAATTCATGAAAAATCTGATCCTATTATGAAAATATTATTGATGTAATATATATATATATATATATATATATATATATATATATATATATATATATATAAAATTTGAAAAAGTGCATGTCTTATTTTTAGATAACATGGAACTACAAAAGGGGATAATTTATTTATAATTATATATAGAGTAAATAAATTTTATTTTAATTTTTTAAAGGAAAAATAAATATTTTTATTTATTCAAGAAAAATAATTATTTAAAGAACATGCATGCCTTGTTAAATAATAAAGAAAAATTGAAATTTAATGCATAATTTATGTAGCAGTAATTAATTTTTAGCTTATATATATGTGTGTGTGTGTGTATGTATGTATGTATGTATGTATTTTGATTGGTAAATGACCTATTTATATTATATGAAATAAGCAAACAGGCATTGGTAGGAAAGAATGAAGAAAGAGAACTTCTAGTCTAGCTCAAGACCATAGTCCTATAATATACATATTTAAAAGGGGCATTCCCTAGTGAATATAAAAACTTAAATCATCAAATTATACAAAGTGCTAAATCTGTTTATAATAGAGAAAGATCCACTGAGAACTTGCAAGGGCTAGGTTCCACCCATATGTGCTTAAAACCCAATAAGGGAAAATTACTCTTACGAGAATATGCATCAAAAGAAACTGCTAACTTCCAACAAGGGGTTAGTAATTAGGATCATGTGAAAGGGACAAGAAGGAAGGGTTTATACTGACCATATCAATAAAACTCTTAATAATACGCCTTATAGTAAATGATTATTATTTAGGCCTAGTTTAATTTAATAACTCTTTTGTAGGTAAGATTCTTGCAATCCTTTAATCCCATACTCATTATTAAGTGTTTGTGTGCTAAACATTAATAAGTAAGTTTCCTAATCACTATTAAGAATAAACAAGGGGGCATTAAATTCTGTATTACCATTACTTCGGTCCTCAATCTACATAGAACACTAATTACCCTTTGGGATATAATAAAAATGCAGATTCTCTGCCATGTGTAATAAAAATTAATTATATTAAAAGTCTAAAAAGCTCATATCTAATTTGTTGTTAAACAATTAAAGTGAGAATGGAAGGAAAAATATGAAACAATTACCTTACTATTTATTGCCTGGATTACCAGTTTGATAGTAGCTCTACCAAAGTACACTAAGAAGTACGAAGCCAGATGGATGAAGGGGAAAGGATGACTCAAAAATCATAGCTCAAAACTAAAAACATGGTCATACAAGTTCTGATGAAAAAGGATTGCTTTAGGATAGTTGGGAAAAGGCCATATACCTAACATACATTGTTATTCAATTTGGATTAACCATTTGTGCCTTAATAATATATTTGTGAAATGAGCCATATGGTAATTATATCATCTATATTTATAATGCTACCAGACAATTGGCTTATACCCAAAAAGTCTTAAAATAGGGTTCCATCCATGCCATGTAGAGGCCACCATAAAACTCACTCTAAATCCTAGAAAGGATACGATAACCAATAGACCAGACTTTACATCTAAGGAATATATTGTAGATTATATTAGATGTATTAATAATTAGGACTAATTTTTATGTTTACACTAGTTATACATATGTTTTTCTTATTAATTTCTAATTAAATTTTATCATTATAAATTAGTACCTATTTGAAATCAATTCTTGAAGCGAGTTCCTACCAGACCATTCATTAACCAAGAAGCATCAAAAAATTGTAGAGTTGTTTTAGTGTTTATAGGGATGCCAATATATCACTCAATATGAAGCTTGATAATTTTTGTTTTACCTATTCTAGTGAATCAAGATTTCTTTTAAAATGCAATTGCAATAAAAATGAGATCAGTCTAGATAGGAATAGGAGGATCCCCATTGATAGGATCCATTATCTACACTAGCAATGAATTATTTAAGTATCTAAGTGCTAAACAACTTAAAACGCAGATGAGAAATAAGGTAGTATCATAAAATATAATATATTTACATTTTCCTTAATACTTACATTATAAAATTGGCTCAAAGATTGAAGAGCACCCCATTATATAAATGGCCACAGAGAGAAAAAGTAGGGAGACAGAGCCAACAAAGGACCAAGCTAACAGACAAAGGGGTAGAAAGATGATGAAGGGAATGAAAAAGGGGCAAGAAGAAAATACCTAAATACAAACAAGCTATAGTAAGGAAAAACAAGGGATAAACCAAAATATTTACTGAGACTAAAAGAGAAGAGGGGAAAGAAGGGTGGAAAAACTACTCAAAAGCATCCTCCACTTGATCAATCTAGTCTACTAGTCTACTTATTATTATAGATTAATATATTTTCACAGTTAGCTCCCTTATTTGCTAACTAATCTGCTATTTTGTTATCTTCTAAAAAAATATGTTGAATTTGAATTTCTTTGAAGAGGTCTATAGAAGTTTTAGAACTTCTTCCAATTTAGAATTTAAAACCTAGTTTGGGGTCTCCCTTTCTCTAATGGCATTTAGGACAATCTATGAATCTCCTTCAATAACAAGTTTTGCAATTCTTAGGTTTAGGTAAATTTAGAGACCTTCTCAGAGGGCTTTTAATTCTGCTAGGTTGTTTGTGGTGGAACCTATAGATTTGGCCCTTTTAGAGATTCAATTACTAGAATCATTATTAATGATGCATCCTATTCCTACAATCCCAAGGTTGCCTCTCGAAGCTCCATAAAAATATAACTTTGTCCAACCACTTGGGGGGGTATCCATCTACACTTGTCCCTAGCATCTTGATTCTTTTTTTTTTATACAAAAGCGGGGGGGGTTGATTAGATTTTTCCAACTCTTTTTCATTAGACCATGCCAATTTGAGAAAGATCCTTCTTCTTTTGGGGTTTTGATGCGGGAGCATCGTGACCCATTAACATTATGAGGAGTTTCATCATATTGTAATGTTTAAGTCATTTTGAATTTTGTGGAACCATGTCAAGAAATGGTTTAATGGCTTATTATAGCATTGTAATGCATTCTAAAACAGAATATATGTTCTTGGTAAACCTTTCATCGATAGGATTGAAAACGGTTTTGGGTATTCTATAACTACCCAAGAATCTTGATAATGGGATTCATCTCTATAAAGAGAGAAGCATAATGTAACTCAAAAAAAAAAAAGAGGAATAGTAGAGGAATTACGAGAGAGAGCTCAAAGAGGGAGCACAAAGAATAGGAAAAAAAAGTCTGCTCTCTGGCCTTTAGCCAAAGAGCCATGCATGTTAGTTATGCTATGTATATTTCATATTCTAATTTGATTAAGTTTTTGGTGTTACTGTAACTCGTCGTCTCTCTCTTATATCTGGTTTCATAGTTTTCCTTGTGAACTATTTAGTATATGGTTCTTTATTTTCGTTTTGGTGAAGGGATTTAGTTATAAAAAGAATGGGTTTAAAATATGTTATATTGTTATGTACCTGGAATACACAAGTGCAAAACTTTGGGTGATATCGGGTTGGAGAGATATTTTGGTTTATGATGGGGACACAACCCAACAACCAGAATAGACACAATAGAAAGGGGAAATTATATTAACTGAGAAAATAAGCTGGTACAAACAGTGCAGAGAAAATAAACTCAAAACATGCCCTGCGGGCTTACAATAGCATAAATCTGGAGAATATTTTTCCTTTTAGCACCTCCTCTCAAGCTCCAATCTGAACTGCCTTTTACAATGCCAGAAATATCCTTAAATAGACCCCGGAGGGTTAAGGACTAGGAGTACATTCTAGAAAGTGCTAGTAGGCATCCACCGACAAAATAGAAGGTTCTGGAAGCTGCGTTAGAAGTCGGTGCAATTCTAGAAGAATCCAGAAACGGTAGCCGAACTTCCGGGAGGCATAACTTTTGAACCGTAACTCCGATTGACGAACCGTTTACATTTTTAGAAAGCTCTCGAAGTGCTCTATAGCCCTATGGACAAGCTTCACTCGTCCCCCATTTTTTGACCCTTTTCAAGGTCATTTAATGCCCCAAACTTGACTTTGAAGCATTCTTAGGGGGTCTCCAAAACCCAAAAAACTACAATAACTTTCAAACCGTGGGGACTTTTGACCTGATTCTTTTTTTGGAATGCTCTAAATCTCGATTACATTCAGCTGGCCAAGTCACACCTTCTAGGTCACCAAAATGATGGTCAAATTGCATGCTCCTATTTTTTTAGGATTTTTAAATGCACTGATAGTTGAACTATGAGAGTTGGAACCTTTATTTGAGCTAAATGGGTATCCAAAAATGCAAAGACATAAAATAGAAACTAAGTCTAAGTACATTTTTTTTGGGTGACACAGGATTGCCCTTATACCTCTGGATGCTCCTGCATCAGACACCCAGGGTAGATTGAAAAGTGACCCTGTCACTTTATGGATGGTAGAGGAAATCCCAAATGGGAAACCTCAGCTGCTGAAATCCAAGTTGAGTCTTCGATCGGTCGTCCTTTCCATTTGACCAAATACTCTTCATACTGCCTGTTTCTGGTACTCCTACCCACACGATGATCTAGAATGTCTTCTATCTCCTCCTTCTTAGAAGTAGGAATTGGACATGGCTCTAAAACCAGCTCCTCATCAGTACCATCATCATGATACTCTGTCAAATCTGCAATGTTGAAAATGGGAGAAATGTGAATACCATCTAGAAGCTCCACCTCATATGCATTTCCTGAGTTATGTTTCTTCAAAATTTTGTAGGGACCAAATTTCTTCATTTTCAGCTTGTTGTAAGTACCAACTGGAAATCTTTCTTTTCGTAAGTGCACCATGACTAGATCCCCTACTTGGAATTCCTTATGTCTTCTCCTTGCATCAGCCCTAGCTTTATACTCTTGATTCATCTTGATAATGTGTGCTTGAACCTCCTCATGTAGACGCTTGATGTGTTCAGGAAATTCCTCAGCTTCAGCACTTGTTCTCTCTCCTTGTTCTATCTTCCTCAATTCTGGTGCAGTCCTTGGGCTATTCCCATATACAATTTGAAATGGTGATTTTCTAGTACTCCTATTTACAGAGTTGTTATAAGCAAACTCTGCCTGTGGTAGAATCAAATCCCATCCCTTGGGCTTATCCCCAACTAAACATCTCAGCAAATTGCCCAAACTTCTATTTACCACTTCTGTTTGGCCATCAATCTGTGGGTGATGTGTGGAACTGAATTTCAAGTCTGTTCTCAACTTCTTCCACAATGTCCTCCAGAAATACCCCACAAATTTAGTATCTCGGTCAGAAACTATACTCCTTGGAAGACCATGTAGTCTTACCACCTCTTTGAAAAACAAGTCTGCAATATGGACAGCATCATGAGTTTTGTGGCATGGAATGAAATGTGCCATTTTGGAGAACCTATCAACCACCACGAATACTGAGTCATTACTCCTTTGGGTCCTTGGCAATCCAAGAACAAAATCCATACTTATGTCCTCCCATGGCCTTGATGGAACAGGCAATGGCTGATATAGGCCAGTATTTTGACTAAACCCCTTGGCCACTTGACAAACCTGGCAACTCTGTACAAACTTCTTCACATCCTGTGTAATTTGAGGCCAAAAATAATGTTCTCTAAGAATGGCAATGGTCTTATCCCGACCAAAATGTCCTGCCATCCCTCCACTGTGTTTCTCCTTAATCAGATTTTCTCTCATGGAACTCCTTGGAATGCACAATTGACTACCTTTGAACAACATGCCATCCTGAATCAAATAGTCTAACCACTTGGTTCTATCTACAGCAACAGGTTCTTTACAAGCTTTCCATGCTTCAGCAAAATCAGGATCCTCAGGGTACAAATTCTTGAGTTCATCAAACCCAACTACTTCAACCTGCATTGTTGTAAGCAACAATTGTCTCCTACTTAATGCATCTACAACCCTATTAGATTTTCCACTTCTATGCTTTAACACAAATGTATAACTCTGCAAGAATTCTACCCACTTCATATGCCTCTGATTCAATTTACCTTGGCTATTTAGGTACTGTAATGCCTGATGATTAGTATACAAAACAAATTCCTTTGGCAACAAATAATGCCTCCATTTCTTTAAGGCCTGAACTATCGCATAGAACTCTTGATCATAAACAGAATACTTCTTCTTTGCATCATTCAATTTTTCACTAAAATATGCAATAGGCTTACCTTCTTGGCTTAATACAGCCCCAATAGCGCTACCACTAGCATCACAACCCACCTGGAATACTTTTTTGAAATTTGGAAGTGCCAACACAGGCTGTTCAGTCACCTTCTTCTTCAGCAATTCAAAACTTCTCGCAGCTGCTGCAGTCCATTTGAACTCTTTTCTATCCCCTCTTATTGTATCAGTTAGGGGTGCACATATGCCACTAAAATTCTTAATAAACTTCCTGTAAAAACTAACCAGACCATGAAATGATCTTACCTCAGTAGCAGACCTTGGAGTAGGCCATTCCAAGATAGCTTTAACCTTCTCTGGATCCATTTTGAGTCCTTCAGGTGATATAACAAATCCCAAATAGACTAACTCCCTTTTTGCAAAGACACACTTCTTTAGATTAATTAACAGTTTCTCTTCCCTCAGCCTTTCAAAGACACTACGAATATGCAGCAAATGTTCTTCCAAAGTCTTGCTGAAAATTAAAATATCATCCAAATAGACAATAACATATTTTTCCAAGAACTTCTTAAGTACCTCATTCATGAGCCGCATGAAGGTGCTTGGGGCGTTCGTCAGTCCAAAGGGCATGACTAACCACTCATAAAGACCCTCCTTGGTCTTGAAGGCTGTTTTCCACTCATCTCCTTCTCGTATCCATATCTAATGATAGCCACTCTTCAGATCTATCTTTGTGAAGTACTGAGCTCCACTCAAGCAGTCCATAAGATCATCCATCCTTGGTAAAGGAAACTGGTACTTGATGGTTATCCTATTTATAGCTCGAGAATCTGTACACATCCTCCATTCTCCATTCTTCATTGGTGCAAGTACTGCAGGTACTGCACATGGACTCAGGCTCTCTCGAATCAAGCCCTTCCTCAATAGCTCCTGAACCTGTCTATTTAGCTCCTCTATTTTAGTAGGAGTCATCCTGTGAGCAGCCTTGTTAGGAAAACTAGCTCCTGGAATCAGATCTATCTGATGACTGATTTGCCTTACTGGTGGCAATCCATCTGGAACATTATCAGAGATAATATCTCCAAATTCTCCTAGTAAATCTGAAACTTCCAATGGTATTTCACTACTACCTTCTTTATCTTTCCTAGGAATCAAAGCATAGCACATACGCTGATGTTTCATGCCATCTAAAAACTTCCTTCCATCAACAAGACAAATCCTAGCACTGCTACATACCTTTTCACCTTCCTTTTTCATGGGCTTCAATTTGTGGTGAACTCCATCCTTTGTCAGAGAGTACGTGTTTGCATGTCCATCATGTATTGCATGTCTATCAAATTGCCATGGTCTACCCAACAATAGATGGCAAACATCCATCGAAATAACATCACAGAGGACTTCATCATGGTAACTACCAATTTTGAATTTTACTAAACATTGTTCACTTACCAGGACCTTATGATCATCTTTTACCCAAGAAATCCGATAGGGCTGGGGATGTTTCTCCCTCTTGAGCTTTAGCTTAGAGACCATCTCTTCGGATACCAAGTTATCAGTGCTACCACCATCAATGATCACATCACAACATTTATCCTCACACTTGCATCTGGTACGGAACAAACTCCTTCGTTGTCCTGGTTCATTTTCACCACTTAGTAGGACTCTTTCATTTACCAAGGTCTCTCCTCTTTCTGCATCCTCTGAATGTGATGATTGTGCATCCTCATCCACATGAGCAACCCTAGCTTGGCCCTCAGCTCTCCTATCTGTCCTTCCTTGTCATTGAGGGCATTCAAAGGCATGATGACCTTCTTCATTGCAATGGAAACAGGTACCACGGAAGCCTCCTCTTCCTTGTCCACGTCCTCTACCTCTTCCTCTTTGATTTCCAAAGTCTTGATCACGGGAGCGGTTGAAACCCTCATTCCTCTGGTTCCTGCTAGTACCCTCATCTTCATTTTTCTTTTGAGTTTCATTGCGGCCTCCAGATGATCTACCGCTTCCCCTTCCTCCTTGACCGTTCCCTCTTTGTCTTCCTTCAAACCTTTTACTCAGCTTCTCTTCAACTCGTAGGGCAAACTGGTATGCTTCTTCAACACTGGTCATTCTTACTAGACTTAGTTCCTCCTGGATGCTAGGTCGTAACCCACTGATATAACGAGCAACCTTCTCCTTATTTGCTTCTGCATGCCCCGCTGTAATTAGGAGTCGATAAAACTCCTCTGTATATTCTTGGACTGATCTTCCTGCTTGCTTTAATCCATGCATCTTCTTAAACAGATCAAGCTCGTAGTCCACAGGAATGAACTGCTTCTTCAATTTGTCCACCATGCGATCCCATCTTGTGATCTTCTCCTTTCCTCTTCTAAGTCTTTCCAGTTGAACCTCTTGCCACCAGATTTTGGCATGGCCTTTTAGTTTGGCCTTTGCAAACTTAACCCTATCTGGGTCCCTTATATCCTCATACTCAAAGTATTCGTCCAGTTCATTGATCCAATCGATCAACTCATCTGGTTTCAAATTTCCCAAAAATATACCCACTTCAATTGTAGGTCTTTTCCCAAACCTAGAAATGGCCCTAAAAAGCCTTTCCTCTACAGGATTCAGAACTTCCCCGTCAACTTCCATTACTTCCTCTTCATTGTCATCCTCACTATTGTCATCTGCGACAATATTTGCTCCTCTATGAAGCTCCTCTTGCAATGCTTGTACCTGTCTCTGGAGGGCTCTAACCTCCTCAGGATCAACAGCTTTGGCCCTTCCACCATGCTCTCTTCGTGGAGGCATCTTCTAACTCGAACCCACAACCACACAGTCCTGGTGCAAACTGCCTCACAGTCGGTGCTCTGTCTACACACTCAGGAAAACCCGCTCTGATACCACTTGATGGGGACACAACCCAACAACTAGAATAGACACAAGAGAAAGGGGAAATTATATTAACTGAGAAAATAAGCTGGTACAAACAGTGCAGAGAAAATAAACTCAAAACATGCCCTGCGGGCTTACAATAGCATAAATCTGGAGAATATTTTTCCTTTTAGCACCTCCTCTCAAGCTCCAATCTGAACTACCTTTTACAATGCCAGAAATATCCTTAAATAGACCCCGGAGGGTTAAGGACTAGGAGCACATTCTAGAAAGTGCTAGTAGGCATCCATCGACAAAATAGAAGGTTCCAAAAGCTGCGTTAGAAGTCGGTGCAATTCTAGAAGAATCCAGAAATGGTAGTCGAACTTCCAGGAGGCATAACTTTTGAACCGTAACTCCGATTGATGAACCGTTTACATTTTCGGAAAGCTCTCGAAGCGCTCTATAGCCCTATGGACAAGCTTCACTCGTCCCCCATTTTTCGACCCTTTTCAAGGTCATTTAATGCCCCAAACCTGACTTTGAAGCATTCTTAGGGGGTCTCCAAAACCCGAAAAACCGCAATAACTTTCAAACCGTGGGGCCTTTTGACCTGATTCTTTTTCTGGAATGCTCTAAATCTTGATTACATTCATCTGGCCAAGTCACACCTTCTAGGTCACAAAATGATGGTCAAATTGCATGCTCCTATTTTTTTGGGATTTTTAAATGCACTGATAGTTGAACTATGAGAGTTGGAACTTTTATTTGAGCCAAATGGGTATCCAAAAATGCAAAGACATAAAATAGAAACTAAGTCTAAGTACATTTTTTTGGGTGACACAGGATTGCCCTTATACCTCTGGATGCTCCTGCATCAGTTTATTTGATGGATATTGGCTCCTTATGAATGGTACCGAGTTTCATAGTCTTCTTGGGAATTCTGTGCAGAGTTCATTACTATTGGCCTTTAATGTTTCAAGAAAGTTGAGTGTTATTGGGACTCTCTAAAAAAGAAGCATGTTTGATATCAGCCTTTGGGATAATGGAAATTGTGAAGTAGACAGATGTACATTTCATTTGTTTTGAAATTGTGATAGAATTCAGTCTTAGTGAGAGGGCTCTATCTTCCAAACTAACCGTTGTATCTTTCTAAGATTCAAGTATGTTTTAGTAAACCTAATTATGCCCATCCTCACCAGAGTGATCGAGGTGTTTTTATCTCGGTCAAAAGTTATACACCTCTGAATACGGGTTTATCCAGGAGATAGGTTTCAGATTGGACATAGTTGGATGGATGTGATGAAAGATCTCCAAATAGCACTCTGTCTGGACTGATTTTCCATAGTAAATGAATTGTAAATGTTAAATTTTTGAGGTTCAAGTTTTGTGTTACATTAGGTTTTCCTAAGGTGAGAATTTAAGATTTCAATAATACAAGCTTCAATTTTGTTAGTAAGCTCAAATACAAACATGTCTTGATTGTGAAATATTCTTCTATTTCTTTCTTTCCATAATTACCATATAAGGATAGATGGATAGATATTCCAGAATTTACCATAGATACAACTACTACTATCAGATGGCCAACCCCTAAGAAGATCATCCATATATTCTAGCAAAGGAGCGATCCAAACCATCATTTGTTAGAGCCATTCCCAACAATATTTTGTATATGAGAAATTATATAAGAGATGATCAATATCTTCACTATCTTGCTTACATAACACACATCTTGATGGGTCCTCAATGCCTATCTTTTCAAGTCTGTCAGCTATTAGTATCCTTTTTTGGGAGGCAGTCCACAGAAAGAAGCCTACTTTTGGCAAGCAATAGTCCCAACAAAATTTAAGGGGAAGAATAAATTCTTCTCACTTTTGTGATTGAGTGATTATTCTATATCCATTTTTAATGTTATATCTACCATCTTTTGATGCTACCCATATAAGTTTTTCTTTTCTCACTAATTGCTTTATTTTTCTCTTATGAATGATATTTTCATAAACCTCTTTTACTACTAGTTCTAGGTCAATATTATCCAAAGTTTTCCATTCCCAACTTATGTTGCCATGAATATCTTTCTAAATTTTATAATTGCTAACCTTAAACCCCCAAAGTTTGACTAATTAATCTTTAAGGATTACTAAGATACCTAAGCTATCTATTGAGGGGTGGCCATCCTAGGAGTCCTCCCAGAAGATAGCCTCATCACCATTACCAATGTCCCAAGTGAGATATTTACTAATCAGGGATTTTCTTTTGCTATAAAATTCTAGCTTTTAGATCCTATAGGTAGGTTCCTCATTCTAAAGGAGTAAGGGTCAACTACATTTAGGTATTTGTTATATAAATTTTTTGACTATTTTTGATCTCTTTCCAGGAATAGTCACCAAGTCAATTTGGCCCCTAAGGCTTCATTTTGCAAGCTTAAGTTTTTGATACCTAGACCCCCTAGTTCCTTTGGTTTCCATATGTTTTCCCATTTTATACATGCCAATTTTTTCTGTTTATCTTGTCATTCCATAAGAAAATTCTAATTTTTTCTTCTAGTTTCATATTAATAGTTTTAGTTAGAGGTAAGCAAGAAAGAGGATAGGTTGGGAGGATAGATAATATTGCTTTGATCTTTGTGACTTTACCAGCTTTTATGAGCCATTTATCTTTCCAACCTCCTATCTTTTTATCCATTCTTTCAAGGATGTTATGCCATCACTTGTTTGTTTTACTACCTTTTTCTAGCTCTATTCTAAGTATTTACATGGGAATGTGCCTCTTTTATATACCATAATATTATAGATCTATTTTTCTATTTTAGGTTTGGTATTAATGAATTTTTTTTTCTAATTTTTCAGCATTCACTCTTTTTCCTAATGCTTCCATGTACTATTGAATAATAAACTTGAGGTTTAGGGCCTCTTCTATTGTACTTTCTTCTAGCAGAATGGTATCATCTGCATATTGTTGGTGAGTAACATTAGGGAAATTTTTGGTTATAGTAATTCCTTTGATTCTGTCTTTAGTCTGAGATTTGGTTATCACTCTACCAAAGGCTTCTGCCATGATAATGAATAGGAAAGGTGATAGAGGATCTTCTTGTCTTATACCTCTTGATGTGTCAAAGAAGCCATCAAGAGTACCATTAATAAGAACTAATATTTGAGTTGTTGAGATGCATTGATAGACAAGATTAATCCACTGGTACAAGAATCTGAAGGCTTCTAAGGTTTTGCATAGACACCTCCAATCAACCATGTCATATGATTTATGAATATCTAGTTTCATGAACATGTTTGCTATTTTATTCTTATTGGCTGAATGCAATATTTCTTGAATAATAATAATCTTGCCTAGAATTGATCTTCCTAGTACAAAATCCAATTGTTCTTTTGAGATGAGCTTAGAGAGAAGAATTTTAGTTGGTCAGCTAAAAGTTTGGATATGATTTTATAAATGGTGTTGCAAAGAGCTATAGGTCTAAAATCTCCTACATTTTCAGGGCCATCATTTTTGGGTATCAAGGTAAGAAGGGTATTATTGATTTCTGATAGTAATGATCCACCATTTCTTGATGCTTCAATGGCTTTCCAAAGATCAATTTTGATAATATCACAATATTTTTGGTAGAAGAAAGTCTGGAATCCATCTAAACCTGGAGATTTGTCTAGGTTCATGTTGAATATCATAGATCTGACTTCTTCTAGAGATATGGGCGTATTTAATACTTTATTATCTTTTGTAGTAACCACTTTTGGGATAGCTTCTAACACTTTTAAATTGAAATATCATATTCAAACTACCAAAATTATTTGAAATGACCTACAAAAATCTTTGCTATGCTATCTGGATTTTCAATGTTAGTACTTGTCGAGTCTTTGATTTTTATAATCTTGCTTTTAGCTCTATTATACAAAGTGCTATTATGATTTTTTTTTGTATTTTGATCTCCTTCTTCTAGCCATTTTTACTCTTGATTTTTATCTCCAAAATACTTCTTCCTTTGCTAGAATGTTATCCTATTTAGTACACAACCATGGCATTAGACATGGAGGCCACAACCTTGGTATCGACCTCCACAACCTTATATACAACCTAATCTTCCACAAAAATCATTTCCTCCACCACCATTGATAAGCCCCTACCAAAAACCTCAAAAATTTCTTCCCCCCATACCTCCACCTTCTTCAAATCTGTCTTCAAATCCACTACAATTGCCTAAACCTACATCCATGCCAACTCAACCAAATCCAAACCCTAATAATTAGCCTCCTCAACTGCTCTATCATAGTGAGATCACTAATTTTCCTACCCATCCTGTTAACATGGTTGAGTTGGATGGTGTACATCTCAGATTTGGGAAGGCTCTTAAAGGACCTACTATTACAGAGGTGCATGATGAACCTAAAAAAGAATTAGAAAAAGAGCCTCCATTTCCTGATCGATTCATTCCTAAACTAGAGCCTAAAGACCCAACACACTTAGAATTTGATATATTAAATGAATTGCACAATGTTAACATCAAAATTCCTCTTTTATAGGCTCTTAAGGATGTTCCAATGTACAATAAGATGATATGGGAATTATGTACTTGACACCAGAGAAAGAAGGATCCAAAGAATATCCAAGTTATTGGACAGTTAGTAGACTTAATGTTGGCGAATATCAACATTCCAAAATATGCTAATCCTAGTAGTCCTATCATTCAGGTAAGTATTGGTACAATTGTTATTCCTAATACACTTGTAGATTTAGGTGCTTCTATAAATGTAATGACCAATGAAACAAAAATAAAGTTATTCTTGGATGGACTTAGACCTACCCCTATGATACTTCAAATGGCTAATAGGTCCTTAGTCAAACCCAAGGGGGTTATAGAAGATGTCATTCTTTCCATTGATAGTTGGGATTATCCAACCAATTTTATGATCCTAAAGCCCAAAGCTAAGTTGGGGGATATCCTCTCATTCTTGGAAGACCTTGGTTAGTAGTGACCAATACCCACATTAATTATCAGTTAGATAACATGATTATTTCTGATGGATAGTAAACAAAAAAGTTGACCTTATATCCACCTGATCAACCACTATTAGACAATAAAGATCCAACGTGGGTCAATAGTGATTCTGATGACTATGTTCTAGTCCTTACCATCAGGCAAGTATAATATTTTGACAACCCAACTGATGAGGCCATTTTAGTGAACTTTCTTTAGAATAGGTATGAGTCTAATTATCCTGGAAACTATGATTTTCCCTTCTCATGCAACTGTTGACTGTCCTTTTGGGAATTTTCCTTTAGTTGGCAACCCTTGATCTATTCAACACTTCCTCACATTACATCAGATTTTGGCACACCAATATTTGTATAGTCCATTATTGTCTTTAGAAAAGCTAGAAACATCATCAAGACCCCTCCTTAGTGCTCCTACATCATTAGAACCTATGGAAGTCCTACCTAGGCGCACCCTCAATATTAATCCACAGTTAACACTAGCTTAGGTTAATGATCTCATAGGTATGCTTAAAGAACATAAAGATGCATTTGCATGGGAATATCAAGACATGCTAGGTATTCATCTTGGCACTTGTACCCATCACATTTACATAGAAGAAGGAAGTTTCCTAGTTCAACAACCACAACACAGACTCAATCCTGCCTTGCATGATATTGTCAAAGAAGAACTCCAAAAAATCTTGAATGTTGGTTTCATTTATCCAATTTTAGATAGCAGGTGGGTATCTCATTTTGTTTTTATTCCAAATGAAAATTGTAAGTGGTGTATTTATGTTGATTATCGAACTTTAAATAAGGCTACTAAGAGGGATCATTTTCCATTACCCTTTATTGATCACGTTTTGGATACTCTTGTAGGAAAATAATTCTTCTCTTTCTTGGATGGATTCAATGGGTACAATTAAATCCGCATCACCATAGAAGATCAGGACAAGAATACCTTTACTTGTCCATGGAGAACCTTCACATACAAAAATCTCCCTTTTGGGTTATGTAATGCCCTTGCAATATTACAGTATTGAGCATCTTTGCTGATCTAGTTAATGATTGTGTAGAAGTTGATATGGATGATTTTACTGTTCATGGAAATATCTTTGATGAAGCTAAAGATAACTTAGAGAAAGTGCTTAAGTGATGTATTGGCACTAATTTGTCTCTAAGCCATGAGAAATTTCATATGTTGATGACAGATGGAATTGTTTTAGGTTACTTAATCTCCTCAAATGGTATACAAGTTGATCCCAAAAAGGTTCAAATAATTCAAGACCTCCCCATACCTTCAACCCAAAAAGATGTACAGATTTTCCTTGGTCATGTTGGATACTATAGGAGATTTATTCAAAACTTTAGTAAGATTGCTTCTCCTTTGTTTTCTCTATTAGTTAAAGATGCTATTTTCACTTGGACCCTTGAGTGTCAAGAAGCTTTTGAAACTATTAAGACCAAGCTAGTAACAAATCCTATTCTTAGAGGTCCTAATTGGGAATTATCATTCCATATTCATTACGATGCTTCTAATTTTTCAATGGTACTATGTTAGCAAGAACTTCATTGGTGCCGAGATAAATTATACGATAATTGAAATAGAATTTCTAGCTGTTGTTCATGCTATTAATAAATTTTGGCGCTACATTATTGGTTATAAAGTGTTTGTTCATACTAATCATTCAACAATTCAATTTTTAATGAATAAACCTATAGTAACTAGTAGGGTTATTAGATGGTTGGTTTTATTAAAAGAATTTGATGTCACTATACTTGATAAGCTTGGTTAAGAAAATGTGGTTGCAGATTTCTTGTCCTAATTATAGTAGCCTGATAATGAAGTTGTTCCCATTGATGACTTGTTCCTTGATGAACACATCTTTGCAATTTTTTCCAAAATTCCATGGTATGCTGACATTGATAACTATTTGGATACATGCAAGTTTCCACCATACTTCTCTCCTCATGAGCACCATAAGTTGGTGGGCCTTAGTGGACAGTATACTTGATCAATGGTCTTCTATTCTATACCAGCATTGAGTAACATCATGCGTTAATGTATTCCTCAGGAAGATATCTTTGATATTCTCTATGCCTATCATACTGAACCTTGTGGTGGATTCTTTGCTACTCAATGGACTACTCAAAAGATTCTTACTACAGGTTATTACTGGCCTATGCTCGATAAATATTGCAAGCATTATGTTCAACGTTGTGACCAGTGCTAGCAAATGAGTCATCCTACATGATCTGATGAAATGCCACTTAACCCTTAGTTCTCTATTGAACCTTTTGAAAAATGGGGTCTCAATTTCATTGGACCTATTAACCCACCTTCTAAAAATAAGGAATATATACTTTTTTGTATAGATTATGTCACAAAATGGGTTGAGGTGGTTGTGCTTAAGCATGCTCAAGATACCAAAGTTGTTGAATCTATATTTTGAAATCTTTACTCACTTTTGTGTTCCTTGTGAGATTACTACTGATCAAGGACCCTAGTTCACTTTAGACCTCATTGCTACATTAATCAAAGAATATGAAATTCTCCATAGAAAATCATCACCTTATCATCCTCAAGCCAATGGCCAAGTCGAAGTAACTAATTGGAAACTAGAGAACATTCTTATTAAAACTATTGCACTTCATAAGCGTGATTGGGACACATGGCTTCCTAAAGCTATGTGGGGCTATCACACCATGTGGAAGACCACCACTGGTCTAACCCCTTATGAAATGGTTTATGGTAAGAAGGTTGTACTTCCTATTGAGTTTGAGATTAAGACTCTTCAAACTACCCTTCAACTGCCCTTATGAGTTTGATGGTCAAAAGGAATGTATAATGTGACTCCACTCCCTTGGTGAGTTATGTTAGGAAGTCTCTTTGATGCTCAAAAGGAATGTATAATGTGACTCCACTCCCTTGGTGAGTTATGTTAGGAAGCCTCTTTGATGCTGAAAAGGAATGTATAACGTGACTCCACTCCCTTGATGAGTTATTTTAAGAAGCACTTCTTTATACTAAACTTGTTCAGAATCAACAAACACTGTGGCATGACAAACACATTCACCAGCGTTCTTTCCAACCTAGGGATTAGGAACTTCTATATGATTCATAATTCTAGGATTTCAAAGGAAAGTTTCATACAAGATGGTTCAAACCTTACAAAATTGAGCATGTATATGAAAATGGTGTAGTTTAGCTTTGCACTGTGGACTCTACACATCACAAGCTCCTCGTTAATGGTCACCAAATGAAGCTATACAAGAAGCCTCTCTCTAAGGAAGCTTTCTTTCTGGAACTTGCAAAGGAACTCACCATGGTTCCCTTTGGTCTCCTTTAACATTCTTAGGCTATATATATATAACTATATATATATAATAAATAAATAAAAAGATCCAACAATGAGACCCAGATTTTGGCATTGTTGGCCAACTACTTGTTAAAAACTAGTTGCTCCAGTGACTTGTAGTTGTTAGACTCTCTAGTAGTGAAAACTGGTTCACCAGCGCTTCCAGGCGGCACTTGATTAAAAAGTGACTTCTTGACAGTCTAGTGTTGTACATAAAAAAAAGCCACCTCCCATAATAAACTTTGATGAATGTGATAGGAAGGTCTCTTTGTTCCTATCACCCTTCTCTTGGCATTTCTTAATCATGGGCCTCTTGTCACTTTGGGTTTTGAAGTGGACTCCACTGCTATTCTTGCCATGTGTTTTTGATCGATATCTTCAGCTTTGATGACTATTCCTTCTCAAATCTTTTTTCTATGAGTCATTATTTACTCCTCTCAAATGCCTGCTATCTCTTTCCTTGTGGTTGGCAACTCCCTCCTTTCCTTGATTGGTGATCTTATTGGCTTTTTTGACGTCTCCAATTCTACCTTCCTCATTTTTGCCATCTCAAAGAGTATCTTCTTACCTTATGCTTTGTTTGATGCATTTTATTTCTTTTTTATTATTATTTAGCATGACCAGGATGGATCAACCATTTAAGTCAGGGGGTTTTGTGCCAAGTCATTCCTTCCACATATATTATTTATGATCCCCATTCCATTATTATCATTTGTGGGTTTTGTGCTAGTTAATTTCTTACACAAGTCCTTTTTCCTAATATTAATTGAGATCACCTTGTCATTATTAACACTTTTGATGGTACCATTCCCATTTATTTTATTCTCTATTGCTAAAACCATTTGCACCTCCTACTATTTTCATCGTTGCTTTCCTTCTTGTTTCCCACTGTGTTAAATTCACTTTGAACGTTATCGCCTATCACCATGGGGAATAAACACCTTCATTTTGAACTAGACTCATTAGATAAGTTGAATGCTAATGAAGAAGCATTAAAAATCTTTGCTCATTCTAGATGGATGAAGTTCTTTGAATGTCTGTATGGGTTTGATGCTACCATAGCTACAGAATTTGCTACAAAATTTTAGGGAACTAATGCTACAATTTGAGGACTACAATTCCCTATGAATTTGCAAACTATTGCAAAGGTCACTGGCCTACCCAAAATTGGTGACCATTTCTTTCCCAATTTGTCATCAAGGGTTATGAATTTAAAGCCTCATAAGAATCAGTTTCTTTAGCAAGGTGAGTTGGTTGAGAATGTCCAAGGCAAGGAGTAGTGCAAAAATCTCTGCTAGTGCCATGGGATGCTATTGGTAAATTCCTGATCAGTTACATCACTTGTGAAGGATGATACAAGTATGTATTTTCCCACCATTTATGTCTTATGTTACACTTATGATATGGTTTTCTTATTAATCTTTTGTATTATCTATTCTGCTCCCTAAAGTGGTCCTATGACTAGTATAATAATGGTCATGTTGATTCTCTAGCTCACCATGGGTTAATTAAGCTGATTATAGACCATAACCTCCATTTGGCTCAACCTATTCTAGAGTGGGATTCCTTTGTCAACCAAACTCATATAGGAAACCCTAAACTTCCTTCCATTGACAATACCCTTGAAGCTAGTTCTTTTAAGAAGCAACATGTGAAATCTTTGCCTTCTCTAGGCCCAAAGAAACGTAAAATGATAGGACCCAAACTTCCTAAAAAACAAATGGGAAGTGGAAACCAAAACCCTAGTCCACATCCTATGGTTACTCACCTGAAACAAAAAACCCCTGATAGGTTACAAGGATTAGTTGAAATAGTTGGGTCCATATGTGATATGAAAATTCTTAGAACAAAGCAACCTCAGACAAAGAATGATTGGTTTTTAAGAAAATTAAGAAGTCAACAATGTAGGAACAAAAAGCAATAGTAGAAAAAAGAGGAGCTTACAACTAAGGGTTTAATTTTTGAAGAAGAGAAGGCATCTGAATACTCAGAAATGGCTCAGGAAGAAAGAGTCGAAGATGAAATTAAAGACAATGAGGATGCTACTCAATGTGTTGAAGGAATTGGCAAAGAGATTGAGGATGAGGCTCAATGATGTAATATGAATATTCTAGTCATTGAAGATGAGAGAACTCCAAAAAATAAGCAAGAGAATCCTAAGTTCAAAAAATTACAGGAAGTTGCTTGATAAACAACTAGAGAGGTATGCCCAACTTCTCATTAGGAAAATACTCAACAAGATGAGGCTATAATGAAGGAATATCTAACCACCAATACTAATATGGTTCTTTACCAAGATACATAGATTGAGCATCATCTTCATGAATATGCTCTTGCAATAATCAGCCCCAGTGGTAATACACCCCTTGTCGCTTTTATAGTTCAAAATGATTTCAATCCAATTGCTACAGGAATGGGTAGAACTCATGGAGTTCCTAAAGAAGAATAGGGAATGCCACTACTCTCTCTAAGACATAGTTATGGAAGATTGTTACTCAACTCCAATCAATAGCTACAGTTTAAATTGCAAGCACTTGTTTTTTAGGACAGGGGAGCCACTAATACAACTAAAGTTGAAGAGAATAGAAAGATACTAAATGTCAAGCCTATTGGATCCAACCAATCACCACATTTGCATGAGGACCTACAAAATCTTTAAGCTGGGGGGAATGATGGGTGTGCAAATGTTCTTTGTTTTTGTACATTCTTTTTACATTCTTGCCTTGCTTTAAGCTTGTCCTAATCCCTATTATTCCATTAATCATTAAAAAATATAATGCATTTAATAAAGTTTTAAGGTATGGAATATTTCTTGAAGAGTGGATGTTTAATGTAGAAATAATGATACATCTTGGTTTATTTTGCTACAGGAACTACAAATAATGGATGAACATGGATCGATCACGTAAATCAATGAATAGCTAGGAGCCATTATTTTGTTATTTCATTTTGAGTAAATCATTTTGTAAATATTCAAAAGAATGGTTAGAGACTTCATGATCGATTATATTTTGTTAAAGACTTGAGGCTAGTGGCCAAGCCAAATTGTTGCTTATGCATATTTAGGATAAAAGCCATCGACCATTAAAAGTTTGGTTATTAGTTAGTTAAACAAATGAGAATCTATATAAACAAATCATAAACTTATAAGATGATATATGCATATGATGTATGAAAAACTCTGTTTAAAATATCTTT